>JAYMTP010002289.1:0-20284 GCA_036897365.1 Geranium brycei
TGCGTCTTCTGCAAGAGAGGCTTCACCACCGCCCAAGCCCTCGGGGGTCACATGAACATCCACAGAAAGGACAGAGCAAAGACCAACACCACGCCACCACCACGTCCCAAAAACGGCGCCGTTTCCTACCCTCCGCCCACCCACCACCTCCGCGGCCGCTTCAACCTCTTCCACGCCCACGAGGCCGCACCTGTTCCCGTGGATTGCGGCTGGAACTTGAGCCTGCAGGTGGGCCCCTCGTCGCCGGTCGATGGTGATCATGATGGTGATCATGATCACGATGATGGGAATGTTTATAATCATAATGAAGATCGTAGGAGAGCAAGTTTTGTGGGAGGTGAAGAGTTGGATTTGGAGCTGCGACTTGGTCACGGTCGTCGTCCTTGAGCTACCTTCCTCATCATTATATATATTTTATTGTTATTATATATCTCGTGGATCGATGGTTCCTATGTGCTTCAAGAATTAAAAATCATGGGATGGTTTTGTTTGTCCACCATATGGAAGGAACCTGGAGGAGCTCTTAATTACTCGGATTTGTGAGGTATTTAATTTTAGTTTCCATTTTCACATTCCTCTCTCTCTCTATATATGTATAATTGATCGTGCCCTTTTGGAGCCCTAATTATGGCATGAATTAGGGTTTTGTAGTAGGGATGATTATATAGTTTTGTAAGGGTTTTGTATATTGGATACTTTATAAATAAAATTAATTTTGTGTCCATTTGCCTAGTTATTGTATAGAGGATTCTATATATAATATTGCATGACCATGCAATTGTTCTACTAGCAGAAGCCCTAATTCCTTATTTATTACAAGTGTTATAAGGAGATAAGACTAAGGTATGTCGGTCAAGACTATAAACTCGTCGAATACGGTAGAATAGCCCGCGTGCAATCCAGAACATCTAAGAGTATCACGGACCCGTTATTGCCTCAAACTTCCTTGGCTATAATGGTCGTAGTCTCTCTAAGAAGCTGGTCGTGGAGGGTTCCCTCCACATAGCTAATTAGCATAGCGAGGTCTCGTTCGCTAACGAAATTAACCAGCCAAATCGTTCCACCAACTAAGAACACGGTCATGCAATACACCACCCATAGAATTAAGAAAGAACTCTCGGTATGTCAATTCTTACTGTATCTGGACCTGGTGGTAAGTTTCCCTGTGTAAAGTCAAATTAAGCCGCATGCTCTATTCTCGGTAATGTCCTTCCGTCAATTTTTTCAAGTTTCATATGTGTAGGTTTGAAACCGATAGTTTCTTATAAGCTGAGCTGTATACATTTAATTTTATACTTCCATTATATAAGTAAGATTTGGGACAAAAGAATTAGTACACGCATCTTAATAAGAAAACTAAAATTGAGTTATATATATTTTTATATATTAGGTTATCGATCATGTAGTTTATATAGCTGTATATAAGCTTCTAAATATATTCCCATATATATACAGTCGATGACAATTATATGCATATGCAAGTTCATCGATCCATATGTAGATAATTGCTTATATATGAATATCGAGAGTTAGTAAAACAAGAATTAATATACATTTTAATATGCATGTTAGCATATATAGCTTATCAATATCTTATTTCGGGTTCTTTACAATATGATTAATCAGCACATATATATACTAGCTAGAGTTATATGTGTAAAGACCACTTACAACTATATATATGACTTAATTAATTATCATATATATCACTTTATGCAGTATATATAAATAATATAACTTATATACGGGATCGGAAACTCTATACATATAGTTTGCGTATACTAAAATATTGTATGAAACGGTTAGTTTCTTGTTGTCCGATCCTTGCACAATCTTTCTCAGCCTTTCTTGTTTCACGTAAAACCTACACATCATGTATTAGGTGTAAGATTAGTGAAGTGGCCTTAATTAATTACAGAAGCTGGTGCGTGTATGTAAAGCATATGTACTTTTTGTGATCATAAGATGATTCTAAAAACTTTCTATGATCTGAATATTCAAATGTTACGCAAAGTTGTTTCTCCGATACGTGTAGTCAAGTGAGTGTATACATATATATTCGACTGAGTGCATATTTAGACTATATAAATATAATTTGATTCTATTACATGGGAGAATTAATAATGATAGTTTAATGATCTAAATTAAGTGCACCAAAACTCACTCTTTAATTTAAAGACATAGCTCAATCGCTAGAAAATATAGAAGATACATATGACCTGACTGGATATATATATATATGAAATAGACGATTCCCAAGAGAGATCGGTAGTAAATCTCAACAATTTTCAGTTAGTTTTAATTGCTCGATGATATATCTGATCTCTCGCTCTTTCTTCTTCAATATATTTTATTACTTTAGGATAGCACAATTAGGGCACCATAGTAGAATCATTACCAATGTCACATTGTAAGCCTAAGTGCGAAAAAATAATGTTATTATGCTTGAATATATTTCTTTCTGGGGGAGGGCACTCATAAGAGCAGTGGCACTTATTAGAATTAATAAGTACCGAGTTTCGAAGTGAGTCAGGTCAATATATATCACCTCCTCATCTTTAAAAGAATCTCTCTCCCCTCTCACGGGTTCCCGACCCACTAAGAATAGGTAATTGTAAAAATGAAGTCTTAATATAATTCACAAATAAATGAGAAAGCGAATTTGAGGTCATAAAAGATAGTAGAGGAGATAAGTGATCATATTCATCTCCTAATCCATTGGATCAAGAATATCTGGTTTTCCGTCAGACTCAAAATATTTTGCCTCCTAGCAAATTTAGTGATACATGTCTATTTTCCTGCCAGATCAAGAACACTACGTCCTCGTCAAGCTGATGCATATAATATTTGTCGTCCCTGTGTGGCAGATCCTTGTTTACCAGGAAAAATTATTCATCAATTGAGTTTCTATTATGAAATTATTGATCATGTTAGTGGAAGTCTCCATAGTTGATTAAATTATTTGTCTACCATTACCTAATACTATTAAATACGTCAAACTTCGGCCCATATTAAAAACAATTAAGGACTAGATCGATAAACATAAAAAAACTAGAGACTAAAGTGACAATTTCCAAACTGTTAAATCAATCACAATAAGAAATCAGGATCTATTTATAGTTTAAATGTTTAAGTCAAAACAATGTAAACTCCATTTCAGTATCTATTTGTTAGCTCTTTATAGTAAATGTTGGGTGATTTTTTTGGTGTGTGCTTTGTGCGACGTGTTCTGATAAAAGCTTCTGATAAAAGCTAGACATTAGTCGGGCAGATAGAACCTTCAGAGACTGATCAATAACTGGATAAAAATTAATCGGACCAATCATGATTGTTGGAACACAAAAAAAAATACCCCATAGGAGTGTCATAGAATGAGTGGTAGTGTTATCCAAAACCTTCTTTATACAAATCAAGCCATATAATACCTTGGAAGTTGAGAATTGATCACAAACATATATGAAAACAGGCTCCTCGGTTCTAACAGATTGCCAGCAACGGGTTTTCGAGTATTCTACATGTTCGATTACCTCGTGAGATAGTATATGATTAGGAAAACAACCACAAATGACGCCACCAGCGTGAACATTCTCCTGCTCGATTTGGTTTCAAATACCTGTTATGGAATGGGAATTGAATTAGACGGGCCATTATCAGGAAAATGGTGTTATGTCTGATATACATACATATAAAAAGTGGCGAAGACACGCAAAAGGAACAGAAGATAAATTCCAAGGATGCTAAGATGAGTACAAAGGATCAACTGAAAGAAGGTTAGTTTGTTCGTACATACCATCTTGAATCGATCCATAGTTCCAGAGAGAATGCCCCTCGATGAATCCATAGCATTGCCCTGAAAGCAAATCATTTAACATTATAATTACAGAAAATAAGGTGATACAGAAGATGTGGGGATATGGTAGCTAAGCTGCTTAGCCTAAGCATGCTTACCATCCCATCCAACATACGGTTATGGCTGTCCACTTCTTCATTTATGTCTCCAGACAGCTGCAAGAATCAGATGCATTAAAATTTGCTAGAGATTATCAGATGTATAAATCTAGAAACATATGGCGCTAACCATCTTCAAATAAGTTTATGACAACAGTATTCAAAACCTGGTTTCTTTTTAAAGTTGCTGCAGAATAACTACCTCATTTGGCTTGAGCCCGAAAGAATTCAACAACACGACAATTCAAAATTTTCAACCACTTGCAGAGGTTTGATAGGGTCAGCAAGAATTGCAAACTTTTACCAGTTTAAATTAAAGTCAAATGCAAACCTACCCTCTTCAGTAGAAGAACCCTATCTTGTAAGCCATCGAGCGCTCTTTCATTATCATGTTCGTCGATTTCATGTGAGGAGTATGAAGATGAAGCCCTGATGCCACCCTCCTCGATTCCATCAAACAGGGCAGTCCTGTTATTACGGAAGTCCCTGCACAAAACGAAACGTCAGCATAGAGTTGAAACTAGCAGATACCATATGATTGTAAGTTTAAATTCAATCTCCAAAAGAATCTAGAGTGGGGAAGAATGATGCTTAATGCAAGATACTTATGGTGAATTATATACCATAAACCATCACTACGCCAACACTTGCTTGACCAACTGGTAAGCACTTGAGCTTGGGTCACGAGGAACTTGGGTTCAAGTCCCATCGAGAGTCAAATGATAATATTAGGGGGGCCCTTCTACATAAGGGTGGGTCATGAACCCATTATTGCTACATCAATCTTAAGAGTTCTTAAGGATCAATAAATTTGGTCCTCTTCACTGATCAAAAAAAATATCAGACACACTTGCAAACCGTATGTCCTCCTCAAAGAGGTGTTGATCTTGCTATAAATGCTTGAAGAAGTTGTTTTGCTAAGAATGACTAGTCATTATAAGAATCTCTTCCAGTGGTCACAAACTAAACTATTCCATCAGGACATATGCAGTGAGAATACAGGAAACACTGCTTTACATAGAGTGGAAATATTCCCAGCCAAACAAATCAGTCACTTATGTAGACAATATGAAAATTATCAATACAGCTCGATGAATTTCACAATGACCATCTTGACATGACTTGAGCTGACTAGACAGTACATAAAAGTGGGAACAACATGATGTCCTGCACTAGCATGATTATATCTTTTCAGATGCATGCTAAATGACACTGTTTTTTTTCTCTTTCACTCTTGACATGGATCAAAATTACATAACATGTCAGAAAAATACACGATACATTCACATGGAACAAGGTAAACTGATCTTAGCCTTCAATACAAAACCATATGAACTTTGTCTACTCAAATCTCAGTGGCTATACAACTGGCTATTAATCAAGTTACAGCTATGTCAAATTGTTTGCTGCATATATTCGAAACCGAAACACCTTGGAAATGTTGATATTTACACTGAGACAAACACAAGCAAATCACCAGTCCTCCACATATGACTTCTAATCCCCTACTCCACATATCCACCATCAATATACACATCATATGAACTTGATCTTAGCCTTCAATACAAAACCATATGAACTTTGTTTGTCTACTCAAATCTCAGTGGCCATACAACTGACTATTAATCAAGTTAGAGCTACGTCAAATAGTTTGCTGCATATATTCAAAACCGAAACACCTTGGAAATGTTGATATATACACTTAAACAAACGCAAGCAAATCACCAGTCCTCCATATATTACTTCTAAATCCCTTACTCCACATATCCAAGCATCAATATACAGATCAAATTCGTTCTACAGTACATGTTCATCAGATAAACACAATCTGGATTGTTCTCCTAACAAACTCAGATTCATGCAAAATCATAAGAATAAGCTAAAAATCGCGAAATTAAACCGAATACAAGATCGCAACTCAAACTGACCTTCTCGGATTCATGATTCACGGAATCGCAAAACCTATCCCCTTCTCCGCTTCAACAACCTCCAATCTCAGCTTGCCAAGTCCGATTGCGCTTCCTATTCAGCATTCAAACATAATTAGAACACCGCATAGATCGAAAATCCAGAAAAAAAGAGCAACACGATGAAAAAAACAGTATAAACCACACAGATTCAGTGAAATCGGATCTGAATCTGCAGAAAATTTCGAAAACTCGATGAGATTGAGAAAAATACGAATTCTCTCAGAAAAATCAGTGCAGGAACTGAGAAGAGTCGGCGATAGATTCAGATCTGAGAGTAACAGATACAGAGAAAATGGAAGAGAAGATTTGGAGAAGAGAGGACACGTACCTTCGCAGAGAAGCTTATATGATCTCTTTTTATGGTAATCGGATACGTACAGAGACTAAATGAGGAACGAAAATGGAGAGCAGTGAGATATTTATAGCAAGAAAGACTGATTGGAACGGGGAGTAATGTTTCTCTGCGGAAGGTCCTAGGCTATTTCCCAAATTTTGTATTTTTTATCGGCATGACTCGAACTCAAGACCTTTAAACCCAAGTTCAATTGTTTAACTGATTAGCCGAGCAAGCTTTGTCTCAAATTCTGTATTCATTTTCCATGATCAAAAGGAAAATAGGATAATTGAAACTTAGTACACGTGGCGAAATTTATTTTTTGTCTAGGCATGTTTAATTTTTTTAATTTGAGAGTTTTACTTGAACGAAATTAATTATTATTGTTCTACAACTATCTTCTCCAAATAGTTTTTTATGGCTCTTCCATAGTGATTTCAAGGCTCTTCCTAAGTGACGGGATTAACGACACGAGAAGATTTTATTTTTGAATTTTATGAGAGAAAACTCTTTTTTCGAGGAAATTTCAGGTGGTGGCCTCGGCCTTCTTTCTAGACGCTTCAGGCGTTCTTCCCAGCGAGTTTTGGAGACACAATTGGGAGTTGTTCTCGTCAGATTCGACAGCAAGGATGCTTATTGAGGAGGAACTGGTCAAATTTGGAGAGTTTTCTAAATTTCATGTTTTTGGATTTTCAACCATCTTCTGTGGCGACTCTCTGGTGTCATTTTGAGTTATTAAGTGAACGTATTGGGTGTGAAAAATCTCGATTGGGTGGGAAAATCGTTTCATTTGGGTGAGATATGTGAGTTTTTAGGCGGTCAGCTTCCTACCATTTTCAAGCATCTTTCTTAGCGCTATTTCCGGCCGAATCTTCTTACGATCCTGGCATATTGATCTGAGTTGGTAGAAATCGAGGGTTTTGGTAATATTTTGACTGTTTTTTAGAGTTATTTCTCATATTTGTACTCAGTCTTGACTTGTTTTTTGTTGGACCAATATTTTTGGATCCAATTAATAAAAATTGATGACATAAAATCGGCTATCATTTTATTTCAATTTTTTACCGGTTCCTGTTTTATAAACTGAAACTGAATCAATAGAGTCAGTTTGATTCAATTAGTCAATTTTATTTGGATCAATTATTTTTTAAATCGGTTCAGTTTGATCAGTTTTGTTATTTTTGAGCTGCCCAGCACAAACAAATTATTTTCCTCTCAAATTAACTAGAGAAATATTTTTACTAATAATCAAATTAAAGAAACTATTCCAACTCAAAATATATAATATATTTTTTCAATAATCCCACAAAACTCAACCTTCCTTTTTAGTGGAAATAATTTAATGAGTTAATTTCGAATTTAATTCGTGTATCAACCGTCGCCTATAAATAAATTGATATATTCGCAGTTGCAGCAACAGAGCTTCTTCTCTGTAATTTTCTGGTGCGAAAGAGGAAATATAAGAGAGTGAAGAGAAGCAACCAAAAAACGGCTACTTTTGTTCGTCTTCGCGAAGAAGCTTTCTCCGATCAATCATGGGTTCCCTGAACGGTTCCGGCGAGTCCTCCGTCGCTTGCTCTCTGGAGATGGAGCAGTTTCTGTGCCGGAGGCTCCTCGACCAGTCCCAACCGATCTCTGAGCGGTTTAGAGCCCTCTTCTCGCTGCGAAACCTCAAAGGCCCTGGCCCTAGGACCGCCCTGATCCAAGGTTTGCTCCTGTGAATCGATTGATTGTTTTTGTGTTATTGTGTTTCTGTGAATCGATCTGAGTTTAGGTTTGTGGATTAATTGGATTGGATTTGATTGATTTTTTAGCATGGCTTGCTTGTGATGATGTTTGGTATGAGTTCACAATGAGTTTATTGCTTGCTTTGGATTGTTTTGATTTTGAAATTGGGGATGTTAATTGTATTGGGTTTATAGTCTGATTACGACAATTTTTTAGCTGATTATCCATGAATTTTTGCCTTGCTGATTGGTTTTATGAGTTGTGATGCTGAGTTTAGCTCTTGCTTGGTGAAGTGTGTTTGTTGTTGAATTGTGTTTGTTGCTTGTGACGATGTTTGGTATGACTTTACATTCAGAGTTTATTGCTTTGCTTTGAATTGTTTAATTTTGAAATTAGGGGTGTCAATTGTGTTGGTATTATAGTCTGATTACAATAACTTTTTAGCTGATTATCCATGAAATTTTGCCTTGCTGATTGGTTTTATGAGTTGTAATGCTGAGTGTAGCTCTTTCTTGGTGAATGTGTGTTTGTTGTTGAACTGGGATATACTACATTTGGTTGCTTTTTTGTTGCCTACTTTTTTGCTATATAAAAATATGGTCGCTAGTTGCGGATTTAATTACTTTTACTTTGAAATCTGAATTCTTGTAATGAATAAACACTGATGTACTTGTATCTGATTGTGTGGGGGTGAGCAGCAACAAGGGATTCTTCCAACTTATTGGCACATGAAGCGGCATTTGCATTGGGACAAATGCAGGATGTTGAGGCTGTCCCTGCTTTGGATGCGGTTCTTAATGATCTTTCGTTGGATCCCATTGTCCGCCACGAGGTGTGTTTCGTTGCTATGACACTTGCTCCTTAACATTGCTGTTTTGCTGATATGATTTGTTGTCATTCATGGTGTAGGCGGCTGAAGCTCTTGGCGCTATTGGTTTAGAGGGTAATGTTCCCATTCTACAGCGTAGTTTGGTTTCAGACCCAGCTCAGGAGGTACGAGAAACGTGTGAATTGGCTCTCAATCGAATTTTGGAATTGAAGAATGCTGGCAGCGAAGATGAGTCATCCACTGTGGAAAAATCACCTTTCATGTCAGTTGATCCAGCTGCTCCGTCTTCTACATGCTCTTCTGTTACTCAGCTGAGGTATGGCTGCTTGTAGACATCGAATTGCAGATTTAATCAGTAATGATTTTGGTTAGGTTATTGACTGGTGTTTCTTGTATTTGAAGGGATGTTCTCTTGAATGAAGAAAAACCCATGTATGAGCGTTACGCAGCTCTTTTTGCACTTCGCAATGACACTGGGGATGAAGCTGTTTCTGCTATAATCGATTCACTTGGTTCAAGAAGTGCTCTTCTGCGGCACGAGGTTCTGTTCTCTATCTGTTGATCTGATAATTTTACCCAACCTGTTAACTATATGTTGGTTTGTTGTTTATTGCTCAACATCTTAGTTTTGAGCTGTCCTTTCATGCCTTGTCTAATATCTTAAACCTACACTTATCGTTAATTTGTTGTCTAACGTTTGATGTTTACGTTGTAAACTTCAGGTTGCTTATGTTTTGGGGCAACTACAAAAAAAAGCTGCTACTGCTACACTTTGTAATATAATTAAGGATGCAAATGAACACCCAATGGTTAGACACGAAGCGGCTGAAGCTCTTGGTTCCATTGCAGGCATGGTTTCTTCTCATTACTGATTCATGTATTACAGTAACTTCTCTTATCATCAGCGAAGTGCATTTTTGTTTTGTGGAATAAGGAATGCGGAGAACAGAAAAACATACTAGTACTTCTGTAAAAGGTTCCTCTTTCTTTCGGTAGAAGATGGAAGAATTAGCATACTAGGTTTGCCAATCACTCAGAATTGTATTTTTTACCTTTTATTTTACAGTTTGTGTGATGGTCATAGTTTAATGGGAAAAACTTGCAGCTTCTCCATGAGCCGAAATCGCAAACTAATTATAGTTATACAGATCACTTGCTATTATAGATTCTGAATCTTAATTTTTCCAGTTTTGGTTTGATCTAATCAACCCTTTCTTGTGTACTTGCAGATGAGGAAAGTGTTGCTCTTCTCGAGGAATTTGCAAAAGATCCCGAGCCTCTTGTTTCTCAGAGCTGTGAAGTTGCCCTGAGCATGCTTGAATTTGAAAGATCTGGCAAATCATTTGAGGTTGTTAAACTGGAAGCTTAGCCTCTTTAGCTATTGAACCGTGAAACGACATTATTATTAGCGTCTAACAAGTTTATTCATCATTGCAGTATCTCTTTAAGGCATCTCCTCTGGTGCCTTGCAGTAGCAGCTCTTGATCCCGTAAAGGCAATTTATTTACAAGTCTACTTATATTCAAGATTAGGAAACGAGGATACAAATTGAAGAGTGAAGATACGGGCTAAACATTCTACTAGCTGTCTTATTTAGTTTTTTTTTAATTTATGAAGTTGCTGAATAAACTACTCCCTAGACTTTTTGTTATGATCCACACTATGGAGTTGAAAAATACTATCTTTGTAAACGAATCTCTGAATCAATATATATATTCTTCAGCATTTGTTATTTGTTTTGCTCTAGCACAAATAAACTTATTTTCCTTCCTGAACAATCTAAATCTTCCTGTACCTATAACTGAGTTGCTGAAGAAGCAAAGCGCACTATTTTATTTGGAGATTTATTTTATTAAGCAATTACATCAATTATATAGGCATGGAAGATTCTTCCCCAATAGGCTTACAGGAGAAGCTATTGTGGTGGTCAACAAAACTGCCTCTTCCTCAGTACTCACAAACCATGACTATATATAAACCTAGAAACTGAGAGGGGAGATACAGAGTGATCATTGTGATATAAACTGCTTATTTACCGAGAAAGTCATGTCTGCGCCTGAAAAGCCATGGAAGGTGGAGTATGCCAAGTCTGGAAGGTCACGGTGCAGGACGTGCAAGCGCCCCATTTACAAAGAGACTCTCAGGCTCGGCAAGATGGTCCAGGCCAAGAAATTTGACGGTCTCATGCCTGTATGTGATTTCTTCTTTTCCCCATTCTCTTCAATCTTCCACATTGTTTCACAGATGATTTTTTATTCGTTTTTCTTTTGATTAGTTGTGGAGCCATGCCAGGTGCATCCTGAAGAAAGCAAGGATGATAAAATCGCATGTGCCCTTAATATGTGATAATTTCCTTTAAGCTGCACCAGATAGAAGCAATTGTTAATTTTTTATGCATTCATCCTTTTCAGCATCAATGATGTTGAAGATGTAGAGTTGCTTCGTTGGGAGGACCAGCAGAAGATCAGAACAGCTGTGGAGAAGGGTGGATCCCGATCCTCAGCTAAAAAATCCAAACGTGGATCCTCTGCTAAAAAGGCTGCAACTGCTGCGGAATGTGGTATTGAAGTCTCACAAACATCTCGTGCCACTTGCAAGCTATGCAGGCAAAAGATAATGAAAGAAGAGGTGCATTTGAAGGAGATGTGTCAAAACTAGTGAAATTTGAAGGAGATGTGTCAACAAGCAGGATAGCCGCTGCAAAGAATCCCAATGATCTAGGATACGATAGTAAGCTGGAGGCTCAATGTAAAGAACTGTGGGCCCTAAAAGATGATCTTGAGGAGCACGTGACAACAGCAGAGTTGCGGGAAATGCTTAAATCTAATGGTCAAGATTCAGCAGGAACAGAACTTGATGTGCTGGACAGATGGTTAGATTCTTATCTGCAATTACTGCAGTGCATTTTATTACACTACATAGCCGTACTTGACTATGTATTTTGTTGGTAAATATAGTGCTGATGGGATGCTATATGGAACACTTGGTAGCTGCCCTCTATGTTCTGGCTCTCTTCGTTATTCTGGAGGCATGTATCGCTGCAATGGGTACTTGTCAGAATGGAGCAAGTGCTCTTACTCTTCCCGTGAACCAGAACGCCGTCAGGGGAAGTGGAAAGTACCAGAAGAAACGGATAATCTATATCTCAGCAAGGTATTATATTTTATACTTGTGCCACACGTTAAGTACTCAAATATCAGATAGTAATACTTATAATTGATTGTTGGCAGTGGTTTAAATCACAAATGGTTAAGAAACCTGTTCGGATACTTCCTCCACAACCATCCAACTCACCTTCCGGAAGTCAAGCTGTTATAAGCCAAACTTCTTTATCAGAATCTGATCGTTTGAGAGATTTAAAAGTTGTTATCTCTGGATTGTCATGGGATTCCACGGTATCAGTTTTCCTTTTCTCGAGATGTCTATACTTTTATTCATTGAAACCACCTCGATCCAAGTTTAATCTATCATAACTGGGCTTAAGAGATAATCTTTTGAGGGGAGTGATTTTGCAGGAAAAATGGAAGAACAAGATTAAAGGAGCAGGTGGATCGGTACATGCCAAGATTACACAATGTATGTGCTTAAAGCCCCGATTTAGCATGAAAGTACTCGCTTCCAATGTTTCATTCTCTTTTCGTTCTTAACAAATGATATTGCAGACACTCAATGCTCTCAATGCTTACTTGTAAGCGGAAGGTTCTATAATTTAGGTTCTCAGATGAACAGGGCAAGGTAAACCTGTACAATGAATGTCTCTTATTATTATTATTTTTGATTAATCTCATCCAAATGTTGAAATGATTTCAAGTTCATGATGATAGGAGGATGAAAATACCTATTGTCAGAAAAGAGTATCTGGTTGACTGTTTCAAACAAAATAAAAAGCTCCCATATGATTCGTATAAAGTTGGTCCATTTGGCGGGGGCTCTAGTATGGTCACTGTCAAAGTAAAAGGGCGAAGCGCTGTACATGAATCTTGTTACCTGCAACATTCAGGTCACATTCTTGAGGAAGGGAAAAGCATCTATAATACGACTCTGAACATGTCTGACTTATCAACTGGCATCAACAGGTGTGGTCTTATTTGCCATTTCTTGTTTTTGAGTCTTACATGTTGAACCATTCTTAACTATTATATGTTTTTGTTATGAAGCTACTATATCCTTCAAATCATTGAAGATGATAGAGGGTCAGGTTGTCATGTGTTTCGCAAATGGGGTCGAATAGGGAATGAGGAAATTGGAGGACAGAAACTGAAAAGGATGTCAAAACCGGACGCAATATGTGAATTTAAGCGCTTGTTTCACGAGAAGACTGGAAATCCATGGGAGGCGTGGGAGCAAAAAATAGATTTTCAGAAGATGCCTGGCAGATTCTACCCATCAGATATTGTACTGCTTTCTTATTTTCCGCATCTTCTCATTCTTGCCCAAAATAAGCTATTTTTTCAGCTTCAGTGCTCATTTCAATGAGTTTTGAGTTTTATAGGATTACGAGGTGAGCAAACAGATGCCCGTGAAGAAATCAAACAACACAAAAAGTAAATTGGCTCCTCCATTAGTAGAATTAATGAAGATGCTGTTTGATGTGGAAACATACAGGTAACAAGTTTACTATCTTCTCTTTGCTTTGTGGTTCAAGTTTCTGATAGAATAATCTTGTTATTTTGAAGAGCTGCTATGATGGAGTTTAAGATCAACATGTCAGAAATGCCACTTGGAAAGCTCAGCAAAAGTCATATTCAGAAAGGTAAATACCTTTCAACTTTCTCTGAATAATCATGAACTGTGGGTTATAAATGTTCTGTGAATAGTTTTGGCATTAAAGTAAATACTTTTAAACTTCTCTGAATAATCATGAACTAGTTTATTAATGTTCTGTGAATAATTTTGGTGCTAAGGTAAATACCCTTAAACTTTCTCTGAATAATCATGAACTGGTTTATAAATGTTCTGTGAATAACTTTGGTAGTAAGGTAAATGCATACAGAATCTCTTATTTAGTAACACTCATGACCCTTCTGTCAAACAAACCTTGATCATTGCTGCCAGCAACAAATTTTTCACTGTGATTCCTTCAATTTATCCTCGTATAATCATGGACGAAGACGATCTAAAGTCCAAGGTAATGATCCATTGTCTGAAATCTTCCATGTTTTCACATAACTCGAGCTGTTTGTGATTGGTAGGTGAAAATGTTAGAAGCTCTCCAGGACATTGAGATAGCTTCCAAATTAGTTGGTTTTGACGCTCATAACCATGACTCCCTCGACGAGAAGTACAAGAAGCTCCATTGCGATATCAATCCACTTCCTCGTGACAGTGAAGATTATCGATTGGTTGAGAAGTATCTCATCACCACTCTTGCCCCTACACATAACGTAAGTCCAATTCTTGAGACTCTTCCCTGTCAACTCTTTATGTCAATGTTCTTATCGTTCGTTTATCCTCAGGAGTGGGTTCTTGAACTGGAAGAAGTGTTCTCCTTGGAAAGGGAAGGAGAATATGATAAGTTTTCTCCTTGCCGTGAGAAGCTTAACAACAAAATGCTTCTCTGGCATGGTAATTAAGCTCAAATATGAGTGTGCATGTTAGATTTTCTGTGGTGTAAAATTACACCAATGAATGGGACTAAACTTTGTCTTGGGATATATATGTAGGCTCTAGACTGACAAATTTTGTGGGCATACTTAGCCAGGGTCTGAGAATTGCTCCTCCTGAAGCTCCAGCCACGGGCTATATGGTTCTCTCTCTGTCTCTCTGCATTGTTCATTCACAGGCTAATACAGTAATATGAGATGTACACTCTTTTAGAAGATGCTGGATATGCCTTGAGTTGAATTAGGATCCACTAGGATTAGCAAGTATGGTGGTCTCGCTGACCGGTCAGTGACTCGGGGTCCAGGGTCGCGAGGAAGCCCTCGATCCAACAGTATGTTATATTTTTCGAAGGACTTACCTCGACACCTAACGGCATGCTATGTTTGTCGAGAGGCTTATGTCGTGACAAGTCGTTCGACAAAACTGGAGTTTACAATATGGGAATAAACTTGGTTTTCTTGTTTCTGGTCACATTAGGTTTCATGTTTTATTTTCTAACTAGGAAAGTGTAGTATCGTAGATACTACATTATTCTGGTTGGAATGTATACAGTTTCTCTCTGATAAGATTTCTCTCTTCTGCATGTGAACTTAGTCGACACATTGTCCGCGAACCACGTTAATTCGCAGTGTTCTTGTTTACTGTTTTACTTCGATTGTTTGTTTATTTCTCCACTCGATCTTACTCGTTATAACACAAACAATAATTTTTTTCCTGGTATAGTTCAGAAATGGTGTTTATTTTGCTGACATGGTGAGTAAGAGTGCTCAGTATTGCTGTGCTGATGAGAAAAACCCTGTGGGACTGATTCTACTGAGTGAAGTGGTACTCGGAGAGGTCAACGAGCTGAAGCAGGCCAAGGTGTGATTTACATTATCAGTGATGATCTGTGTGATAACTATGGCTTGTGGAGCCGCAGTTGATGGCATGATTTGAAAATTAAGAAATTCACCAAGGGCATTTTTGTCTTTTCACTTTTAAAATCAACATTTTCCATCCAAATTCTTACGGCCTGGAAAAAAAAATGATAGAGCGGAAAATGTGTTTAGTTCGAGATAGCTACGTGCCTTCTTCCTTTGTTTTTATGTATGTTTTGTTGAGAATTTGACAGTGCTTTTTACCATTGTGATTTCAGTATATGGATGAGCCTCCCATGGGGAAGAGCTCTACAAAGGGACTTGGGAGGATGAGACCTCTGAAAGGAGAGTATGTGCAGTGGAGAGATGGTATTGTTGTGCCTTGTGGAAGACCAGCACCTTCAAAACTCAAGGGCTGTTCACTCATGTATAATGAGTATATTGTCTATGACACAGCTCAAGTAAGTGCTCTATCTCATGTTTTGGTTGATACATTTCAGAAGTCAATGTAGGGGTGGGTATTTTAGACCCAGAATTGGGAACCGAACCAAAACCAGAGAATTGGGAACCGTGGTTAACGATACTGTTTTGGTTCTTAAGAGAATCGTTTGATTTAAGACCATTTTTGTTTCCTATAATTCAGAACTGCTGAGTAACCGAAATTGGTTCTAAATAAAAATTTATCTTTTATTAATATTTTATTTGCAAACTTTATTAGTAATTCTCGCTCAATTTCCCTGTCCCGCTTAAATTTTGGGAATATTAATAATGCCACCACCTCCCACGCACGTGGTTAAAATAGCTTCTAACCCGCTGCCCTGTAACCCATAAATCTCTGGAGTGCCTTATTTCATTTGGGGTGGGAACATTGAGTTCTAGTTCAGTGTTTTTTTTGTCATCCTTAATTAGTGTATGATTTTTCGAATTATTGTCAATAAAAAAGTATTTGATCTTTAATGTGAACACTACATATATGGCTTGTCAGTGGGCTTATGAAGTTCATACATGGACAGGTTAAAATGCAGTTTTTGCTGAAGGTGAGGTTTCATCACAAGGCATGGTGATTGCCAGAGTAAAATGATAGAGATTTCATGTAATAAATATGAAATCGTTGGTTTCATTCATTGTCCATGTAACTATTGTTGGTTAACGCAAAAAAACTCCTCTATTTGTCAATTGTGTAAAGAATTCTCTCGTTCAATAAAGAGTATTTTGTACCACAACTTCGTGTTTCATCGTCACCTCATCTCTAATTGTCGTCTTGTTAGACTTACTTAGATTTAGACATGTGTCGTATTAAAGATGAAAGCTCTCGAGTCATGGCAAGTGAAATGACGCTAGTTAATTTCTCGAGTATCTACGAAAAGCCTTCACGTGAATGTATATCTTTTAAATGTGATACTCGTATGCACAAAATGCGGCCACGTTAACTTAGTTCTAAGGTGAGGCATGAGAATCCATTTTCCTTTGTCTAAGGTGACGAAACCCACAATTTATTGTGGTTTATTGCATGATATGATGAGGTTGGTTTTGTTTGATTTTGGTCAGAAATAGTCTCATATTTAGTGTGAATTATTCAAAATATTGTAGTCTATCAAATAAAATACACGGAAATTGGGTCACTTTTAAATCGTGTAACAAAAGATTATTTAGGCGAATAGCACTCATGTGGCATAAATTAAGAAACGATGTCAGCCCTTGAATTAAATATTAAATTTAACTATAATTATATATCAATAATGACGTATTTTAATGTAAGTTATTTTAGTAAACTAACGGCTGAGATTAATTCTTGATTTTCATCATGAAAGATGGTTTTCACCTTAATCATCTTCTTACTCAACCTCCATTTTCTCGAAAATGCAAATTTATATTAAATTTTTGCTTTTATACTTCAATCACTCTATTTTTAAAAATGAAATAATATGTTGTTACATTTTGTAAATATGTCTATAATTTGTGAATTTACAGCTATTAAAGTGCTTGAAGCCTAAGCTCTTGATTCAAAAATTGCACAACTAACAATCTCTAACACAACATAGCTGGTATTGACTGTGATTGTGCCAAAAGAGCACTAATTTCACAAGAACTTGAATGGTAATTGATTGATTGTAGTAAAGAAATTCTCCATTTCCAAAGCTTCACTAACTCCTCCAAAGTCAATAATCCTCCATTAATGCCACACCTAACTGATTAACTAGTAGGATTGTTCATGGTTTTAAAATCGATTCAATTGAACCGGGCCAGATTCCGGCTTGAGCCAGTGGTCGTCGTCTTCCTCGCCTTCTTCTCCGATTTGCCTCGAGTTGGATCTCTAGAGAAATCGACCCATGTGACTCTTCAGATTGGACGAAATCCATTTCAGTTGTCCGTCAATCGGTGAAAGAGGGTTAAGAGTTTCCGTCACATGTGCAGAGGAGCTCGGGACCCGTCGGAGGGTTGTCGACGGACGGACGAACGGAAGGTGTCTTTGGAAAAGACGAATTTTTTTCCAAACCGGAATCGATCTGGTTGAACAGGAAACTCGAAACTAATGGCACAAAATTGAAGATATAAAATAAAATAAGGACAAAATTGTCATTTCACATTCTCTATTACAGAGTTTTGAACGGTGATAGTTAGTTTAGTTCATGTGCCTACGAAATTAAAAAAAATTAAGCATACTTATCCAATAATGAGATTTCTCTTAATATACCTATTTCAAATTATCTTTATTTAAAATGATAAAAAAACTAAATATTTTTTAAATGACCTTCAGTTTAGTTTTTTTTCTAATTAAACCACAATTCTAACATCTATAAACTATATATAAACCGTACTTAAATAATTTTTAAAAATTATAATCAAAATTGAATCATTATTAGTTTATCTCAATTTGTTAAACACAACTGGTTGTAAAATGAATACCCCTTACTCAATTAAAATCATCGTTTTAATTTGAAATCGAATATTAATAATTGGTAAAATTACAAAAAGTCTTCATTCACTGAGTCTTTTTTTCACAAACTCTCTCTTTATTATATTTTTGCAAAAACTCTTCTTCACTCATGTTCATTTTCGCAAGAACTCTCCCTTACTCATGTTTATTTTTGCACCGTCTATGCAAATCCGTAAAAATTAGGAAGTGTCGCTTAAGTGTTAACTCAAACGTGATTAGGGGTGGGCACTTTGTCAACGGATTAGGAGACCGCATCCGAACGAACTGGAACCGGACCATAGAATCAAGAACCGTGGGTAACGGTTCTGGTTCTTAAAATGGAGAACCGGTGAGCCCGGTCCGGTCTGATTCTTGACCGGTTTGACTTGATTTTTGACCCATACTCACCCCTAAACATGCTAACTTAAACGTCCAATACTTAAGTGATATTTCCGTTAATTTTCACAGATAGACACATAAGGTGCAAATTTGAACATGAATGAGGGAAAATTTTTGTAAAAATACAATGAAGAAAGAGTTTGTGCAAAAACATATAGTAATGAAGAGTTTTTGCAATTTTTCCTTAATAATTTAATTTACAATAATATGATTATATTGAATTAATTATAAATTTAATTATAGTGGTGGTGTCAGTGCAATCGTGCGCATACATAAAGCGACAAATTGAAACATCCGTTCCGAGGTGCGGCGTTCGGCGGAATTGGGCCCCACTCCGAACCTCTTTCACATTCAAACTTATAATATAATAATAGTGCAATAAGTTGAATTAGACACAACTATTTCAATTCTTTATTGTATATAAATTATGAGTTACATATACGATACTTTTATCTTTTTAAATATAAAAAGTGAAGTAATTGATGAGTTTCTTTAAGACACTGCAACTCACATACCAAGTGGTCTGGTGAGTCTAGGACTATTTTTCGTCACTCCTAAATTGATATACTGATTTTTTTAAAGATCATGTTTTATAAAAATACAAGTATTTTAACAAATAAAAATTTAAATTGGTATAAAAATATTGATATAATTTGGGTAGAGATAATAAACAAAAGCGAGTTTGGAATGAATAATTATCCCTTGTCTTACCTTATAAGATGAGAGACACTAAATATTTATCGAGTTTAAAGATTTTTGTGTCTCTATAAAGTAGTAACAAAACCGTTAAATCAAGAGTATCATATCTCTTTTAAATTCATAAATTTTTTCGATACCTAATACTGTAAAACACCGAGCGGTTTTAATTACTCAAAAAGTACCTTATCAAATTAAACAGATATGTTGCACAAAAAATCTGACACACATTATCAAGTCCATATTTTATAACGGTAAGAGTCATGTATATAAAATAAAAATATGATGATTTATGAATGAAAATTTAAGCATATCAACTTTATTTTAAAAATAACGCCATTTGCCGTCCAAAATTGATTTTTTATATTTAAATGAATGAAAAAAAATAGCACAAACATGGCGAGCTAGACATAATGACAATGAAATTCGACTGGAACGTGAAGGGACTCGACGGAATGTATCTCACCGGCGAAATTCGACCGGCACGTGAAGGTGCCCCGAGGGTCGGACGTGTTGCCGGCGAGGAGGGCCTGCGACGAGCTTCTCCGATAACCCCCAAAATCCAACCCACAATGAATGACATAATTCGACAACCAGAAAAGTACTGATCATAAGACATTTTCGTCCTTTAACTTTCAGAACTAACATTTTTCACTTAACATTTTAATATATTAAGAGAAAAAATAGAACTTTGGTGTATTTGAAATAATCACTCTTGATTGAATTAAGTTAAGTTAGAAAACATATATAATTGAGTCTACACTGATATCACTCTTCCATTGAAAAAATAGAAAAAAGAAATAGAGGTTGAAGAGAGCATTAAAAATTGTCCCCTAAAAAGCTTGCACACACACCTTTCTCTGTCCCCTTCACACCCTCAACCCTCTTCCCCTTTATAATTAAGACCCTCCTCTCCATTTTTCTTCTCTTCTTATTATTTACACAACACACTCTCTCCTCAAACTCTCCAATTTCCTAGCCCGCACGTGCGACCCCGCAGGA
>JAYMTP010002290.1:0-20283 GCA_036897365.1 Geranium brycei
GGCTACTACTACAACCAGTTCCTCGTCGTCAACGACTGCCTCCACCGCTACCGCCACGCCGCCAACTGGACCTTCTACTTCGACGTCGACGAGTACATCTACCTGCCCCACGGCAACACCCTCCGCTCCGTCCTCCACGACTTCTCCGATTACACCCAATTCACCATCGAGCAGAACCCAATGTCCAGCTCCCTCTGCCTTAACGATTCCACCCAGGACTATCCCAGGTATCAACATCAACAATCCAATCCAGTCAATCGGAAATTGTAATTGTTAGATCCTGATTTTGGTTTTAATTAATGTGAAGCTCATTTCATGCTATTGGTTTTGTCAATCCAGGCAATGGGGCTTCGAGAAGCTATTGTTCAGGGACTCCCGGACGGGGATCCGGAGGGACCGGAAGTACGCGATTCAGGCCAAGAACGCGTTCGCCACCGGCGTGCACATGTCTGAGAATGTGGTCGGGAAGACGCTACACAAGACGGAGGACAAGATCAGATACTACCACTACCACAATTCAATCACAGTCCACGAAGAGGTGTGCCGGGAACTGCTCCCGCCCACGGCCAAGACCAATGTGACATGGTTCAACAGCCTCCCGTTCGTCTACGATGAGAACATGAAGAAGCTGACCAGGACCATTAAGGAATTCGAGCTCAAAACCATTGGAAATGTCACCAATGTACATTATTAAGATCTATTGTATGTTAGCTAGCAGGCTCATCAACACAACTGAATGCAACCCAGATGAGTATTTCCAATTCCATGAATTGGGTTGCTGTCAGATCTACTCTCTGGTCGCCGGAGCTCCATGGGTCTTGAGATGAAGAAGAAGAAAGAGTAAAGAGGCAGGAAAGAGGAGGAGGAAGGGAGAGCCAATAGAAAAAAAAAGCTTGCTTTGATTTGTTCATAAAGAAAGGGGTAAGTGTTTTCCTTTTTGTCTCTTTTATTTAAAATGATTTAATTTATAATGTTGTTAGTGAAAATCTGTTGTAAAGAGGATGGTTAGTGACAATTTGATTCCACTTTATTAGAACTGGGGTAAATTTTGCTTTTTCAATTTAATTTTTGTTAAGATTCTTTAGAGAAAGAAAGAGTTGTTGGGTAATAATTGGGAGGGGGCATGTGCTGCAATGAATGTAGGAAGCACAATGGCATGTGGCATTGAGTGAACAATGGATCATTGGTGGTTGGATTTGCATCTCATTGGGAAGACATTGGCAGTGAATTAGGATTCAGAAAATGTCTAAATTTGGAAACCCAACTAAAAGAGAACAACACTGTTCCATTTTGTTTACATTTGGTAGGATTTAGCTATTCCTAATGACGTGAAAGTGAAAGTGAAAGTGAAACTAAATTCCCTCATCAGTTTTGGAGGGAAAAAAGATTTTCCAATTTTAAGGTTAGTAAGAATGAATGATTAGTCATTAAATGTTGGACAATGCATGATGAATATGTATATGGGTTTATTTTGTGATGCATCTTTTGGGAAGCCATGGCATGTATTAGATGTTAATGGGAGGTGATAGGGACGTGAAATAGTAGCAAGAAAAGATGGTCCATGGATTAGGTAGAGTGGGAAACCAATTAATTGTCCAGAAAAGGAAGCAATAATGGGCTGGGTCTTGTCCTCATTCGTTACCAATGCTTCCTATCTCTCTTAATTTACAGGCTCATTTATGCCTGGTTGATGTAAATTTTGAGGATTTGAGCCAAATGTTTGACCTACCATGAGGTTTACAAGTACCTTTATTTGATCAAATATCTTGGTATGTGTTTTATTTCTGTCAATGTTCCAAGTCACGATAATATAATCCGGTTACATTGGTATGACTTCGAAATTCAAAAGATAGTAATGTTACGAACAATGTGTGATTGTTGTGTCTAGGAAGAGGCTGTATATATACCTCCTCGGCGATATCCCCATTCAGTAAAGCGTTCTTGGCAGTAATTTGGACAAGCTCTCATTTTCTTCCACTAGCAACTACCAATATACTACGGATAATCGTATATTTACCAACCGGAGCAATGTCTCCTCATATTCTTGTGTAAATCCTGTGCAATTAATTAGGCATCATACTTCTCAACGGTCTCATCAGCCTCAGTACTAACTTTTTAGACCCATTTGTAACCTCTCCTCCCCACCTACGGAGGACACAAGCTCCCAAGAATGGGCATTCTCAAGAGTATCTAATTCCACAGTCATTCCTTGCTGCCACAAAGGATATAAGCCTCATGATACGTACAAGAATCGAAAACAGATGGAATTATAGAAGCGACTCGGGAAATATCAAATCTAGTTACTTGATAGTCTTGGAGATGGGTTGGGCGTTTGGCTTGCGTTCAGGCGGGAGCACATGTTCCACATGCATTACAATATCCATGAGAGGAGCCGAATTATCTACATGGATTAGCTCAAGAGAAGACCCCTCAATATCATTAAGGAATATATTAATATCAATGTTCAAACTAGCAACCACGGGTGCTAGACCGATGACTCAATGTCAATCCAAATTTGAATATTTAATCAAGCGCAATGTTCTGAGTAATGGCCTATGTTATGCTTATGTTACCTGTCTCTCGACACTGGATAACACCTAATATTGGACCGTTAACCCTCTCGGGATTTTATAACCGGTCCTCTACAGCCTTAAGTTCAGCAATTTTCGTACCGAGCGATCGACTCTAGGAGAACGACCCATCGATTCTACTTAGTTCAGTTCTAGACTATCCCTCTCAGGTTTAGTTTCGAAATATGATTATGGTTATAAAATAGTTAAGTTCACAACCACATATAAGCACAAAGTGGATTCAACACTCAATAATATGCAATGATTAATTAAATAACAATGTCAGACATCGAGTATCACACGTCTAGCACCCATGATTTAGGATTTTTAGCCCTTCATCATGGTGCAAAATACATGAGACATAATCAAAAAATCAAAATACAAGAGGGAAGATAAAGAGAAAACTCTGAGCACTAAGGCTCGGATCAATATACTCAAAATCTTCTATTTCGATCTCCGAATGTCTCCTTGCTAATCCTTGTGATCTCTAGGTGATAGGGACACGTGAGGGCTTCAACTTCTGCTCTGGAATTGCTCTGGATCGTGTAAAGACTGAAATTTTTGGAACTCTCTCCTCTAGGTCGAATTTGGCTTTTATAGTTATTGAAAATACGAGATATGTGTCGATCGACACAATGGATGTGTCGATTGACACCTCATCGCCACCTTGTCGACACATAGTCGACGTAAGTCTCTATAAGCTGGTGTCTTGGTGTGGCTGTCATGTGTCGATCAACACTCCTTCTATTCCAGCTGATCTGCCTTCCTTGACTATTGGCCCCTTTTTACATGTATTTTGTACAATCACACCAAACATACCCGAAGGCGTAAAGTGACACAATTGGGGCTCTTAAGCCCGATACGAGGGACAATTTGTCACTAAATGTGGCTAAAGAGGTTTCGAAATGGACATTCGAGTGGACCCACATCACCCAATACCTCCACCCTTGATGTTTGATTCCATACCAATAAAGCAGGAAAGACGAGATTGAGGCTCAAGTTTGGTATGTTCGTGAGACTGCAGAAAAACAAAACAGACACACCCAATGACACGAAGGAGGTCACAGAACAAGAAAAAGGTAGGAAAATTAACTCAAAGACCTGTATAACATAATTGACCCACATAAACAAGAGTAACAGAAATTTTTTGGGACTAAAAGGGTATCAGATAACAGTACTTGTAGCGATTACACTATATCACGGTGAGTACTAGATGTGGATGAGTTATTGCCATACGAATAATGAGAGAATTTGATATAGAATTAGTAACCGAAAATGAGGTAGAATCAGGATTCATGTGATTAAAACACACGGAATCATAATACTAAGATTCATTTGCACCTGAGGGACTCGAGGAGATGAAATACCTGAACGACCAGATTGCAACGGTTTAGAGGAATATACCCACATAATAGTTTGTTAAATGGTGTTGTGATCAAAATTGTCGAAGGGAATACGAGATGCACTGTAGATATCATTTGAAGCAGCAACAATGACGTTGAAACTCAAACGAACTTGGTTGTCAGAAAAACCAAATCCAAGCATCTAGGTGACGATGGTGAGACGTAGAGCTTGCTGGAGGTGCGGCTTGTTGGACTGGAAGCTGATTCATAACAATGACATGGAATTTTCACTAAATATTATAATCGGGTAAGCCCATAGGGTTGGTTTATCAATTAAAGGCCCGTCAATGCAATTTACCACATCTAAGGTTACTGTTGGGCTCGTGCGTGGGCTTAATAATGATGATGTAGAGACAACTACAGCTCACCCCAATACGTCTTGTCGTGCTCGGAATTGTTTTTGTCTTTCTGTCAGGTGGCTTACTATTAATCGGTGGACACGTGACCAGAATAATGGGCACGTGGTTGCCTTCCCGAGACAAACCACACTTCATGCTCAACCCAAACTCATTGTCCGTCTCATTACGTGTATTAATTACAGATTAAAATACTGATTTTCTTCTTCTAATATTAATTAATTAATGTGATTGAAATTCAATCCTTCAACGTGTTTGAGGATGGTACCAGAACCACTCGTATATATAACAAGTAATAATCCTATAATTACGCTATGATAATTGGTTATACACATATGGTTTCTTTCATCTAGATCTTTTGTAATAAACATATAACTAAATTCAAATATTTTGCTACTCATGAATTTGTGGTCATTAATTTATGTTCATTGACCAACACTATCATCCACTTTACATCAACGAGAAGCATCCAAATACTTTTGTTTTATATTCACTAAATATTTTAAAGCAAGTCTTTTAAAATTGAAGATAAAGTTTCTTATTTAATATTTTTAATGGAAAAAATTATAAACAAATATGTCTTATTACATGATATTTGTGCAAAAAGGATGATGTTTGTTAATCACAAAAAGATGACGTAATATTTGCATGTTTTTTCAAAATATATGTACTTTTATAAAAACAATAATAAAATTACCCATGTAATTAAAAGTTAACTATTTTATAACATAATTTTTTTTAAAATTTTTAAATTATAAAAATTCGATCATACAATTTTTAGTTAAAAGATAAAAAAATGAAAATACTTATTTTTATATAAAAA
This sequence comes from Geranium brycei, assembly GCA_036897365.1. Classification (NCBI taxonomy): domain Eukaryota; kingdom Viridiplantae; phylum Streptophyta; class Magnoliopsida; order Geraniales; family Geraniaceae; genus Geranium; species Geranium brycei. The sequence goes on from JAYMTP010002290.1 coordinate 5,153, forward strand.
ATATTATTTAATTTAAGTATATTTTCGTTATTTTTGTGAAGATATACATATGTACATTGCATAAAAATGTAAACAACTGCAACATATTTTTTCCTTTACCAAGCAACATAATATATATTTTTTTTCAAAAAAAGACAACAAAATATATTTTTAAGAGAGTGTCATTATAAATAATACAAATGAAATCAGTCCATACAAATTTATACATATTTTTTGAGTTTTGGAAATGGTATCATAAATGAATTAGGGTAAGGAAAAAAATGCTCGAAAAAGAAAGCGCGAGACGCGGAACATGAAGCGGTGATTGTGTAGCAGAAGCCCAAATCGGGTCCCACGTCAGAAGTAGCATAGCATCATTGATTTGATGATGAGGTCAAAAATTACAACATGTTCACTGGACGGACGGACAGTAATAAAAAGCGAGAATCGGGGGCATAATTGTCTTTTCGAGTGTCCTGTCGATTTTTATTAAAACTTGGTCCGATATAAAAGATGGGCACGTTTCCCTCCCCATTTTCTCATTTCATTTATGCTATTTTGTTTTTTCACAGAGCGGCGTGTAAATTTCTTCCCTTTTCCGCTTCTTTCAATTTTATTTCTTAAATCTTCACCTACCCTTCACTCTCAATCCCTCCATTTCTCCAGGTGGGTCTTCTTCATTGTCTGCGTTTCTCGATTCCTTTTGCTCTCTATGTTTGGCTAATGTGGCCTTCTGCTTCTGTTTTCTTGTTTTGTTTCCATTTGCTTTCAGTTTCACTCAAGCCCTTGCTGGGGTTTTCAAATCCAGGGTTTCATTGTGGTTTCCTAGGCGAGAATCGGCAAAAATCATGGTATTGTTTTGTTTTGTTTTGTTTTGTTGGCACACACTGTGTATCTATGCTTTGCTGGTTTTGTTTTGAATGTTTTTGGTTGGGTTGAGGTTTTGTGTTTTTTGAATCTGGGTTTTGGGTTTTTAGGTCAGTCCAATTGGAGAAGAAAACATGGGTCCTTTATGGCTGAAGCCAATGCTGAGTGCAAGCTACTTCGCTCCCTGCTCCTTCCATGGCGATTCCCACAAGCGCGAGTGCAATCTCTTCTGCTTGGACTGTATGGGTAATGCGTTTTGCTCTTACTGTTTCATCAACCACAGAGACCACCGCGTCGTCCAGGTCTGTCATTCATTGGAACTATGTTTCACTGACTAGGGTTCCATAAAAATCTTTCCTTTCTTGTTTATATCACAATGGCTTGGTTGTCTCAACCATTTTGGGTTCGATTTGTTTGTTTTTTTTTCTTGACTGCAGATTAGGCGTTCCTCGTATCACAACGTGGTGAGGGTCAATGAGATTCAGAAGTACCTTGACATTTCCTGTGTTCAGACTTATGTTATCAACAGTGCCAAGATTGTGTTCCTTAATGAGCGCCCTCAGCCGAGGCCCGGAAAGGGGGTCACCAGGACCTGTGAGATTTGTTGCCGAAGCCTCCTTGATTCATTCAGATTCTGCTCCATTGGTTGCAAGGTGATTCCCTTTTCTTCACATTACTGAATGGTTTGTTTTCAAGACTTGATTTTGGGGAATGCCCATATGTCATCCATGGATCCATTGCTTGGCTGAATTGTTTGTTTGATTTTAGGTTTCATGTTGCTTTTCTTTTGCTATGTCAATGCCTTGTTCAGTTGTCACCTGCAATTTGTTTGCTTGTCGAGTATGGAGTGAGGTTTATCAAAGGTTGTTCAATGAACTGAAATGTGCCCTTTTGTATTGTATTGTTAGCTTGGAGGCATGGAGAGAGGTGGCCGAGACCTGACATTCACAGTGACAATGAAGCCTCAAAACAATGCATTCCATGGCGGGTTTGAGTCTGATGAGTCCTCAACGCCCAAGAGGATCCGCAAGGCCCATGTTTTCAATCGGTTGATGGATGGTCCTGCTGTTTTCTTTGATGCACGCAGGAGTTACAGTATTGGTGACAACAATCCCACTAGCTCCGGGGATGAGACCATCAACACCACCATTTCTCCGGGGACGCCTCCCATTCACAACCACCACTCCAATGGTAGGAGGCGTAAGGGTATACCTCACCGTGCTCCACTTTCAAATGCTTTCTAGTATTTAGTTTTTTTGAAGGAAAAAAAGGTTCCCAATGTTCATATTTGATTCAATATTTACTGTTATGGGTTTCAAAAACAAAATAAAAAGATGCAATATGTGGGAAATGGTTTCTACATACTCTTCGAGTTTCTGGTGTAGATTACAGTGTGGCTTGTTGCTTTTGTTTCCTTTTTCTTCTAATTATTGGTTTCCATGGTAGAACTGCTGGTTAGGGTAACGCACCCAATTTGATGCACAGATCATGAAATGATTGAAATAGTTGGAAAGTTGAGCAATAATAGAGTGTGGCATTATATCATAATGTACATATAGGTATACATAAATGGTTCTCCACCTCTAAAGTGGTATTCTTTTGTCTCTGATTCTTGGCTTATTCTCATATGCATATCTGGTTTGTGATGCTCTTAACTTATTACATTTAAGAAAAAGCATGCTTGGGTTTGGCTAAATCATGGCTGAGAATCTGAGCTGGCTGATCAAACTCTTGTTCTGCATAAAACTTGGTACAATGTATGTGATGGGGATTTTTTGGGTTTTTTCTTCAGTCAGGGACCTAATTGTTTGCATTGCATTGGAGCAATGCTTATTCATATTTTAGGTTCGTGTCTGGGAAGAGAGAGATTTACATGTGTTTTAGGTTCATGTCTGCTAAGAACTTGTTTTTAATTCATCTTTCATGTTTCATGAGTTAATTGGTGCATTTTAGATGAGAAGTCTTGTAGCTCTTAGCTTGGTGGGTTCCTTAAGGTGCCCTACCAAATAAAAAATGTCACTTCTACAAAACTCATGCAAAGCTTTATTTGAAATTTGAATTTATGAATCATGTCAAAAGGAAGCTTGAGGAACATGTAAATGTTGGGTACATATGTCAGTGTAAAGTAAAAAAACGAGAGTACTTATTACATTGATTAGGTTTATTTTATAAGTAAGTTTCTATGTGTGCTTTCAGTATAAGCTTTAAATGGGTCTTCCCCATCTGCTCTTATCCATCACTTTCTCACTGTGGATTGGTATATTTATAATTTCTAATCTTTAAATCTAGATAGATTGTAAAAAATATTATTTTTTACAAGTGGATAATTGAGGATGAAATGGGTGCAAGAGACAAGAGTAGAAGTCGTTTCCGAAGTTACCGATCAATCGATAAAGTCAAGATAGAAAGAGAGAGAGAGAGGGACACATCGGTGCTCAACTCTGGTTTGTCTTTAAAATATGCCACTTCTTGGCACCAGACAATGCCACGAGTCCATTGTGGCTGTGACACGATTTCACATTAGACTCGATCTTATTGATATGTATAATTCCGTTTTATCCGAAATATGTCGATGTGATTCTTAGTTGTTGCTTGTCGAGACTGTTAATTAAGTAACTGACATGACAAATAAACAAGTGTTTCTTTAAACTTTATGCTTCTGTCGTATCAATCATTTAATAATTGCCCCACCAAAATATATGACATATTTGGAAATATGAAAATAATATATTATTTATTAGAGCACGGTTCTCATGCCTTTAAGTTGTTAAAATTTTTATGTTATCTTTTGTTTGTTAATTTTTGTTAAGAAGACAAAAATACTTGTAAAGTATATATATATAGCCAAAATCAGCTACAGAAAAAACGTTCAAATTGTAGAATATGTAGTATAATGTTGTAGAACATGGTACATCTGTGCAAAATTGAAACTATGCAGAACATGTAGTGCAATGTTGTAAAACGCGATGGACCCTATAACGTGTTGCACGTTGAGACAACGAACGTCTTAGATCCAAAGATTCTGCATGGTTTGGACGTTCTACATGAGTTTGTAGCCGATATATAAATAAGAACAATGTTCAAAGATCATTTTTCATATTTTTAAATATTAGCATATTTTTTACAAAAAAAAATTATAAAAAAAATTTATTTTTATCTTTTAATACAATGACATTTTCGTTATTTCGCAAAAAGTTAACGGAGAAGTAAGTGAGTGAAACTATTTAAAATGCAGGGGCGTAAAAAACATGTTTATAATTAAGGGGATTTAAGTGGGAATCAGTTTTATTTAAGTGGAAATAGGTGAGTTTTCCCTATTTATTAATATGAATTTTAAAACTATTTTGTTGAAGAGAAATATTTGTCAAGAATTCATAGCATAAATTGGGGTAAATTAAATCTGTCTTGTGTGGATAAGAGCCTATTTTAGGTTCTCATTTCACTTTATGGTATACTGGAATATATGTTCCTTACAATTGACTTCTTTTATATTCTGGTAATCTGGTTTCTTATGGATAAGATCCAACCAAAGTAGGAGATAGATGTTACTAATCGGTTGATTAGCAGTACCTAATACCTAATACCTAATAGTCAGGCCCATCGGTTCGAATGACCCAGTCACCCAAAACAAAGACCCACTTTTGGGCCTGGCCTGGCCCATTTTGACTGATTGTAGAATACGTGTTTGAAGTATTCAAATTCATTGACTCGCACAGCCAACAAGATTCAATATCTAAAATTTAAAAAAAATGTTGGTGGAGATCTTCAAAGACATGGACCAGCTGAAAAGTAACATTTATTATAAAATTCAAACATTATACTATATCATTATATTTAACTAATTGTTTTGGCATCCACCAAAAATGAACCTAACTATCTTGGACCGTACTTTGCTCAAATAATTTCTTTTAAAAGCCATCTATTCATTATTAATGAGTTATTGTTATGGCATTTTATTTATTGGTATAGATGTATTCAAAATATGTCGTGTCTGTGCATAACTAAAACTATAAATAGAGAAGTTATGGTTTATTTTAATTAAAAAGGTTTGACAATATCGAAAGTGGATCAATTTTGTCAAATCTAAATCTGTTTAAGCAGTGATCTGCTGCATGATACGTTCACTTTCAATTGTTTGAAATTGGAACACAAGTACGGTAAGTGGAAGCAATCCTTTGTACGGTACTTATTTGTTGAAAAATGGTTGTCTTTTGTAGTTGAAGGAAAATGAGTGTTTGACATTAGTTAAGATAAGGATCCAACACATATCTTTGACACAACGTAATATTTTTCAGACTCGTTATTAAATTAATCAGTTATAAAATGATTAGATTTATGATTTTTTTCCCCTTGTAATAACCAAGAAAATTACAAGAAGCAGTGGTCAATAAAAAGGGGACGCAAATACACATATTTGTCACTCAGCAGGTCAAGCTTTCACATTGTTCACGCGCTTTCCTTTTTAGTTGGCCACTACTAACCGATTCCATATTTGTATACATATTTCCAATACAGCGTACCATATCATTCTCATTTGCAATTATTGGATTCATTGATAAAAATAAAAATCTACATTCCATTCAACTACATATTTAAATAATAAATATTTGTTATATTAGAATTCTAAGCTCAATTCTCCTTATATTATGCACATGGAAGCAATCAGATACAAACCCGTGGTAAAAACCACCTAATTAAACCAAATTATTGAAAACCTTATACCAAAACAATCATAACATTATACTACAATAGTGGATCTGCGTTCCTTCTCACCCAACGACTGTAATTTAGTTCGCAAAGTTAACACCTCAGCCCACCACATATTGTTCGGAGCTATGCGTCCCTCTCATCCAATGACTGTAATTCAATTTGCAAAGTTTGCACCAAAATTAATGGAGTTCACACGTGATTTCTCCTCTCTCTATACATATTATGGAGTCAGACATACTTACATATTTAAACTATATATTAATAAATCTAATAAAATAAGTGGACTGAATTTCTGGTCGTATTGAAATATATAAAAATGTCAAGTAAGATGACCGGCAAATGTGTTGATTTAAAGTGAACAAACCAAAAAAGACGTGAAAATTGAAACACATTTATACTAAAATAAAAAATAGTAGAGAAATATAAGAGATCGGTGGGCACGTCATATAGATTAAGACTTTGGAAAAAAAGTCTACGATGTTATAAATGCATCGAAATTGAATAATTCGTCCGCTAACATTGTCTTTATATATACATGCATGGTCGCCCCCACCCCACCACCACACATACACATTTATAATAGCCTGCTAGCTAGGTGTGGCCATGGGGTGTTGCTTCTCCACCCACCCGACGAGTCTCTCCTCTCCCACGGCCAAAGTCATCACATCCAACGGCCGTCTCGGCGAGTACGGCCTCCCCGCCACCGCCTCCCTCGCCCTGGACCGCGAGGCCGCCTCGTCCCCCTCCTTCTTCCTGTGCCACTCCGACAGCCTCTCCTACGACAAGCTCATTCCCGTCATGGACTTGGACGACCAGCTGCAACCCAACCAGATGTACTTCATTCTCCCCAAGTCCATGCTCAGCCAGAAGCTCTCCGCCCCCGACATGGCCGCAATGGCCGTCGTGGCCGCCTCCGCCCTCTCCGGGCCCCGCGTTCCCGTCCCGTCGATGATTGGGAATAACGAGGCCAAGATGGAGAGGTCGGGGTCGGTGAGGAGGCTGCACAGGTACACTTCCACACGGGCCAAGATGGCGGTGCGATCCTTTAGGCTCAGGCTCGCTACCATCTACGAAGCTGCCAAAGATGATTCAAGATTCAGTTAATCTGATACAAAATCAAACATTGATTATAAGGATTGTAAATACTGTATGTTGAAACTTTTCTACTTATCATTTAAGCCAATGCTTGAATTTTCTCCCCCATGTTATTGGTAGTAATTGATGAGCTTTCGATAACAGAAATGATTGTGAATGGGTGTAAAATACTTATTCGTCGGGAAACTGAAATATTTGTTGAGTGATTTTATAAAATTGATCTTCACTTTTTATTGTGCGTGTTTCACGTGTGTTCATAATACGTAGGGAATGGATTATTCTCGACACACAGGAATGTCGGGTAAAGTTACAGATCGTGTCGGGAAATTATAGTCGACACGGTATGTGTTGGAGTTGATGAGCGGGTTGATATAGTAACATAGCCAACACAACGTTGTATGTTGACGTTGTTAATACAATGTCGATGCATTTGGTATTTACCAAATTCGTCGATAATACAGTAACATAGTCGACGTGACATTGTGTATTGTCTCGTCAGCACTGATAAACCATTATTTAAAACAATGTTTAAATTATGCTTTATTATCCATTTAATTTGTAAGCATTTTATAAAATAAATGTTGCAAGCAAACAATCCATCATATTCGTAACATAATTTTTGAAGATTAAAATCAGTTCAATTCGAATTCAAAACAGTTTCGGTTTTGTTCAAAATCGTAAAATAGTGGACGACTTACATTAAAACTCATCACTATGGATCTTGACCTAAGACTTCTTCATCATGTCCTCTATTTCTCGACGCATTGAAGTTAAGTGGAACATTAGTATAGTTCGTGGATTCCACAGAACGCATTCTATTTTCGGGAGAGGTAAGTGAAAACCGTGCATAGTATGGGAGAGGTAAGTGACATTTTCCCTTTCCTCTATTTCTTTATGCATGTTGCCTCCCTTTCCTATTACTTTGCCCCATCGTTGATCTGCTAAAGATGCTCTTGCTTTTCGGGCCTCCTAGTCTGATTCTAGTTGCCTCTGAAGCTCGACAGTGCGTGAGCCAAGGTCCTCTTGTGACTTTTTCGTCTTCTCCTCGACCCTCCGCTCGACCTCAACCGTGAAGCATTATCCTGAAACGTTGGAAGTAGATGGGCGAGCACCACCCCACGGTTTTGGAACCCGCGTAAAGAAGTGATCATTCCGCTCACGGTGGTCTCTCATCTCTTACTCTTCGTCATTTCCCTTAGCATCGCAATCTGAGCATCGACATGCACTATTGTTGGCTGGCCCGAGCCTCGTGAAGTGCTAGTAAGCGAAGGCTGAAACTCTAAGAATGTTTAGGTTTGAGTCTCAACCGTGTCATCTATTATCTTGATATGTACAAACTCTAAGACCCACTTAACTTTTTTTGGGTTAGAAGTGTGCTCTCATGGGTATGCGTGTTTTCCTTGTTATGTGTTCCTCATTGATAAGACCTAGTTTTCCTAAACACTAATTACCGACACATTCTATTTGCATGCGTCAGAGATAGCGAATCTCCATTAATGTCTTCTAGATAAGCATGGTATGTTTAAGAAATCTCTTAATCGGCTATTGATTCTAAGGTTTGTATTAGTGTGATCATTAAAAGAATAAACTACTTCGACCGCTAGATCAATCATTAGAGCTAATCACAACAATAAACAACATTTTACGGTGTATCATATAGCACACATGGCATCCCTTAATTCGAATCCTATTCATGCCAAAGTAAATAATTGTAGGCTGGCTGAGTGAATGGATCGGAGACTCGGTCACACTTTGAATTTTTGCAACCTAGCTACTACTAGCTACAAATATATATAACTTATTTCGTCAATGCAATGCTGCAGCCATAATTATTTAATGAGCTTGATGACGGTCCACCATTCAAGACATAAATAATGATATATATCCAGGATATAATTGTGAAAGATTTCTAAATTCCCAATGCCTAATCATGAAGATTAATTACTTTTCGTTGTAACTATATGTAAATTTTTAGCTTCGTTGACTTATTTAATATCACTTTATTTAGGAACATTAATTAATTAATTATCCCACTACTTATCCTACAATTTATGATTCAAAATGTTCGATGACAAAATATTTGTACGCGCCACCAAATCCAAATGAATCAATTGGCAGATACTAGTGGTAAGAATAAATTAGTTACTTAGATTATAAATTAAGATGCCAAATATGTCGTTTTCTTGTGAAAGAGATGGATATAGATCTCTCTGTGCAAATAGAACTTTGATGGCCAAAACCTGATGGCTAATTTGGCTATCACTCTCAGTCACCACCAATAATTACTACTGTAATTTTTTATGAAAGAAAATCAAAACCAGATCAATTATATCTTAAAGAAAATTGTGAAAGATCATGACGTACGCTTGAAATCAAAGCTTCCGTGGACTGTATATGCAATATCTTAATGATTTGAGGTTCTTACCTCAAATTATTGACAACTTTATAATTTTCCTTTTATATATATATACATATTACAAAAATTTGTCATAAAATTTTTCAATTTTACACAAAATTTTGTCATAAAATTTTTCAATTTTACACGTGAATTTTTAATTTGTAAAATGCAGATACTTTTACTTAAATTACTTTAAAATTAAAAATTCACATGGTGAGGCCTAATCAGATATGGTGCTATGGTTCCAAATCTCACATCGTTGCGAGACCTAGCTTGCTCGGCGCCGCGAGAACTAGCTCCTCTACTGGCGAAAATCCAAATCTTCTTCAGCGTCTATGGAATCTCCGTGCTCGATTCCGCAACTCGATTCCAAATCGTTAAAAACGTCAACCAAGCGTCCCGAAACTCTAGCCAATGTAAGAAGGTCGGTGGACGGCGAGAATATTTGGGATTTTGGGGATTAGTTTTCACTGGAAATGTGATTTTTTTAGAGAACATGGTTTTTGATGTGGGTGTCAGTCTTTTGTGTTTTGGTTCGATTTGTATTTGATAAGAATTTATTTTGATGGATTATAGGGATCACTTCAAAAGGAGCCAGAGTGTTGGTTTTGTTAAATTTTGTTCGTAAAAATCATGGAAGACGATCAATTCAAGGGGCAGAGAGGTGTTTCTCAATTTGGCTGGAAGCATAAGCTCTTAATTTAGTTGTACCAGCTCCATTAAGACCTAGCATTGTTGTGAAAAGTGTTGTTAAACGTGAGGTTAAAAGGGAACCAACACTAATTATCAAAACAAAACATTAAAGCAATTAAAAGAGAGATAAATGATAATATGGAAATTACAAGTGAGAAAGTGGAAGAAAGTTTTGCTCTCGGGTGAAAATTTTTGTGTATTGAGCCAAGAGGCAAGCACTCCCTTTTATAGGCAAAACTAGCACTTATTACGTGAACTATTTGCGCTCATCATTTTTCCTAAAAACCATGCAACACACTGTACCTTGAATTGACTTTACAATAAATGGTAGGAGTCCAAAACCATTTTATTTCAACACAAAGAAAATTAAACCAAAAATGGTCAGTCAACTAATAAGTCAAACTAGTTTAAAATGTGAGAATTTCATGAAATTCAGTTAATAAAAAACTGAATTGAACCGAACCGACATATTCAATACCAAACCAATTTTCATTGATTCAATTTTTTTCTTAAAACTAAGCCCAACGGATTCAAAACCCAACCGTGAATAACCTAATTCAAAGTTTGGGGTTGTCTGTTTATTGCACACATTATGGGCCTCAAGGTCTGCACAATCATGGGCTTGGGCCCAAAAAAAGAAACAGCATAGCAAATTATATCTTACTTACAAACTTCAAGCCCATGTGGGTCAGACACCCAAAGAATGTCAATGTTCTATTCCAATCTTCAAGCCACAAAGACGCTAAACCAAATCTTTTTTAGCAAACCCAAATACTATAAAATCACCTCCCAATCATAGTTCTAATCAACCAGCAATACACTTCCGCACACAACACAAAAAACTCATAATAACCTCAAAAATCATTACAATCACAAGGTTGTCTGTCAAGAAATCAAGAAAATGACACCAAAACTCACCAATTTGGCAGTGTTCTCTGTTTTTCTTCTCTTGATCCTCGGATCAAACCCTTCGGTCATGGCTCGCGCCGGGGCAGTAGCAGCACCACCACCAGCCGGCGGAGACGCCGGAGCGGCACCAGCACCATCAGTCGACGGAGCAGTGGCAGATTCGTAAATATCACAACAATTAATCAAATTTGGCTGTAAAGTGTTATGGGTATCGGTAAATATCGGCGATATATCGGAGTTTTTTACCTCCCCGTGACGAGACTGTGATAATCAGCCATAATACTGGTCAAAACCGGTTAATCGGGCAAATTCAAATTAAATCCAATTTAATCTGCTCCATATCAATTGATTTCAACTAAATCTAACTAATTTCGGTCTACTTCAGTTCACCCAATTAATTATGGTTTGAAATTTAGGTTATAAACAATTACATAATTTAAAACGGTGATTTTGACAAGTTTGAAATTAAAATGATTAAATATCATTCATTTTGTGTTTAATAAATAATTGATATGAGTATATGTATATTTAATTATTTATTTATTACAAAACGCGATCTTTTCGTGATTTCTCCGCGATCTCCCCGAATTAGCTAGATCTCTCTTTTTTCAGCTGACCGATATATCTCCGATATCCGAGTCCACAACCTTGTGAAATGTATGTTTTTTCGTAGAAATTAATGTTATAATTATGTGCAACAATTGGGTTTCAGAGCATTCGCGGATCAAATCGGAGCTGTGGACTCTGGAGCCACTGCACCTGCCAGGAGGAGACGATAGAGATGTGTTATATTCAACAATTAATCAGTTTTGAACCAAACTGCAGAGAAATAAATAGATACATACACAATAACATCCACAGACTAATTGTGAGTGAATTCGAAGTCTCAACAATGTTTCGTGTAGTTAATTGTAAGTGAATTTGAAGATCATGGTAATGAAAAATATTCATCGGGTCGTTTTTGGCTGGGTCTCGATCATTGTGTCGTTTATAGTTTATGTATAGCCTATGCTTGGTTTGTATATTCTATCATTAACACATTGCACATTTAGTTCGCATTGAAACCGAGGCATGACCAAATAAGAGCAAACCGAGGTTTATTATTTAACAATGATGAATCAGATGTATCATTGTAATTTCTCCCCGAAATAGAATTCGGGTATGTGACTTGGGTTTCTCCATGCTGCAGTTGTTTCGAAACCTAGCGATGCCTGGTGCATTGTGATCGCTCGACGACACAATCTGCCAAACAGTTCTTTAAGCATAAACATAAAGACAGATTCACAAAGACAGAGATTAATACGACATAGACACAACTCGTGAAATACTAGCTGCAATATTTGGAAATGTCAACAGTTTCAACTACACAACTGTTGCAAAAACAACAAACCCGAGTGATGAAAATGATATTGATGTATTGAATTGCACAATAAACATAATATTGATGTTTGTGACATGTGAATTACAATAATAGAGAACCTTCTATATATGATTAGACATAATCAAAATAAAAAACTTAACCAACATGGTAAACGTTTAAACATATTAAATATATGGACACAAAAGAACCTCAGTACTAAAAATTATTCAAACAGCTTAGAGTGCAATTTAAGGTTTAAACTTCCCAAAACAACACAAAAATAAGATTCAACAAATCAGCCAATCAATTCAAAATTTCCAGAAACAAGATCTTTTTCAAGAGTTCAGATTCAGGTCATTCAATCAAAGTATTGAACATTGAAACATAAAATGAAGCAATTGACGAACATTTTCAGAAAACATAAATTCTCAAACATAACCTACCAGGGTTCCAGGCTCGTTAGGATATTAAAGTGAGCTGGGTTTAAGGGTAGTTATGGAAATTGATGTAATTTTTTATAAAAAAACAGAACCTAACAATTCGAATTATCAAAGAAGAGGAGCGGTTTCAAATGACCCAGCCAGAATGTTTTATCCATGGGCCTTGAGCCTGAGGGATGATATTAATGGGCCTGAGATGTGGTGGCATTGGGCCATATCAACAGCGGGCTCTGGCCCAACCCGGAAGATCAAGTCAATGGAGACCTCAAGAATCGGTTGTCTCGGGCTCTCGGCCCATCTTGCACCGAAAGAGACGCGAAACGAAAATCTTATATTTAGAGATTCAAAACACTATAAAATGATGTCTCGGTCACGATTTTATCATTGCAAAACAAGCTTCAACATAAACCTTAAAACAAACAAAACCTTAAAATTTTTTTTTGGCAAGTACGAGGTTGTTGGTTGAGAAAATGGCTTCAAGGGTTATCAATGTGGCGGTGTTCTCTGTGGTCCTTTTCTTGATCCTTGGATCAAATACTTTGGTCGTGGCTCACGGAGACGCTACAGCAGCGGCCGCCGGGGGTGCAGCACCTGCCGGAGGTGCTGCCGTACCCGCCACCGGAGGTGCTGCTCCAGCAGATGCGTAAGTACAAATCACATTTAATTTCGTGTAAATTGCAAAAGGTAAATATGAACTGTTTTAATTTTGTAAAAAGCAGTCGTAATCTTCTTTTGTAAAATGTGCACGCATATGTTTAAAAATAGCGAAATGTCCTAAAATCAATTTAAATTGAGTTTGTTAAATTTTCTCTCGACTAATTAATGAAATATTACGGAAAGACATCAACAGCACACGAGAGAAATAATACCCGATGAACACTAGTTGATTTTTTTATTTTAAAAAATTGATTCCAAGGACATTTTAATCATTTTTAGACAAAGGTACAGAAAATGCAAAAAATGTTTATAGTGCTTTTTGAAAAAAAAAAAATTTACAACCATTTTTTTACAAAATTATAATAGTTCACTCCCACTTTTTACTATTTACATTTTTAATTAAGGTGAACTACATTGTATTGTACCAAATACAGTCACTGAAATTCAAACATACAAAACTTGTAAAAATTAATTAAAATCTTTCTTAGCAGTTCAACCCAATTTACCGACTATACAATTACAAGCTGATATAGATGAGAATGAGATGAGTATGTTATATATTACTATGTGTACAGTACACACATACATAATTACATTACATATCATTAACTTTATAGTACACACTACACACAGTCACACTCACACATGCATATTCTGATATTCATATTTCATAATTCATACATATATGATATATACATGACAGTATACTACACACATTACACACATTACATATATTATTGATACATGCAGGATGCAGCAGATGCATATAACTCAATCAACAATCCAAAATTCTCTACCCACTTAAAAATCCCCAATTTCACTCAACGCAAGAAATCCCCAATTTTTTTTTTCAATTTCGAAACCCTAACCTTCAATTTCAACACAGAAATCTGTCACAAACCGAGCCCAATTTAAAGACACGAAATCAACCAGTTCTAAATTAGATGCATATTCAAATTCAATACATGCATATTCGAATTAGATGCATATTCAATACATGCATATTCAAATTTAAACCCCCAATTTCACTCAACGCAAGAAATCCCCAATTTTTTTGGTAAAAATCGAAACCCTAACCCTTAATTTTGAAAACAGAAACCTAATTGGATTTTTTTAAAAAAATTATGAAATTCAAACCATAATAATACGAATTGCAAAGTTGGGTAAGGAAATTTTACCGTCACCGGAGCGGTAGACATCGTCGGTCGGCGATGGATTCGTTTCCACTCCGTGTCTCCGTCCACACTTCACCGCCGAATCGACCCGTTGGAGAATCATGTCTCCACCATCGGGTATTTATGGTGGAAGACGGAGTTCTCCAACGGATCGATTTGAACGGTAACAAATCGATCCGTTCTGTGACTTCTATCTTCGTGTGATGTGAGTGACTGAGACAGAGAGAGAGAGATGGAGGGAGGAGCTGGACCTGGACGAGAGACGGCGAGGTCGGCGCGGCGTAGCCCATCATAGGGTTTCTCAGAGAGACGAGAGAGGATGAGAAAAGACAGAGAGAAAAGGAGGGGAGGAGCCGAGGAGGAGCGTCTGTCTGTTCTTGGTTTGGTGCGCCTTATCGTCTCGTGAGTTGTGCGAGCGTGCGTGACAGCGTGAGTCGTCGTGACTCGAGTCGTGACCGAGTCGACCAGCGTGCGCGAACACCGAACAGCTGCTGTGACCTGTGAGGACGAGACGGTGCCACGTCGCCCGAGTTGGACGGCGACGATGCCTTCATCGTCGTGGATCAACGGCCAGGAGATGGCCACGTCGCGAGAATTACACACTCTTCATACGTCCCACATCGGAAACGTATGAACGAGTTTCATAGTTTATAATGTTTTACGCGGTATCATTCGTTGCATGAAGAAACTGGGCTGGGTCGCTGGGCTGTGTGGTGCGTGAATGTTGTTGGTGGGCAGACAGTGGGCTCATGACTGGGCCGACTGGCTATTGATGTGAGGCCCAAGGGATATAAAAAAAATTGAATTTTTGAGTTTACTGTCGGGGCGGGGCGGGGACCCCGCGGGGG
>JAYMTP010002291.1:0-20277 GCA_036897365.1 Geranium brycei
TGATGGAATACCCTTTTCAACATTCAAGTCTATTTCTTGAGCAACTATCTCAGCTTAGTGTTTGTTGAATCCATGCAAAATATAGGAAGTATGGGTGAAAAATATTAAATGGGGCCCATCCTTGGCCTTATGGGCAAACTAGTTTTGCCTTACTGATATGGATGTACAAATTGGAGTCTAAATGATCGGAAGATGAAAATTTCTGATGGAATACCCTTTTCAACATTCAAGTCTATTTCTTGAGCAACTATCTCAGCTTAGTGTTTGTTGAATCCATGCAAAAAAAATTGTACTGTAAAATGGATAATATGTATCCTTACTTTCAATGTTGTTACTTGATTTTTTCCCTAATTAGTTGTTACATGCTACATTGTTGTTTCATGAATTTGTAAATTATTTAATTCTCTTATGTTATATTGGTTATTAAATTTCTGTGACACGGTCTGTATTTTGTTCGGAATTGGTTACATCACAGGGATGCTGCTACTGTTATGCTTTCCGGGCAAATAGCTGATGGACTTGCTGTTATGTTTGTTGGTGAACTGGTATTAACTAAACCAACAATTTAAGCAGTTAATTATGTTACCCAGTATTTAGCGTCTTAGGATTTTGGTGTATGCTCTATTGCATTTTGTCTCTCATATACCCATCTTAATTTGCTTAATTGATTTAGTCTACAAAAAAGTCATTTTTGTACCGGTAAGCACAATTTTTGAGGTGTGCAAAATCCGTTATCTACACCACATGGCTTAATATATATAGGCTTTGGTCTGGTTTCTGGTTGATCTTTTTCTGGGCAAATTATTCTTAGAGAGAGTCATTCTCAATTCAGTGATAAATGAGGAAATATAATAAGTTGATGACCTGACCTTGTCTTTGATATGTTTGTTAAACATAAATTTGCTAATTATTTATTCCCCAAGCTTGAATAAATCACGAAGATCGGCATGTTATTGCCATGATTTTACCAACTACCGAATTGTCTTATTACTTCCTCATATGCGATAAAAGATTTAAAATGCATATTTTCCTCATAGGTCTCAGATATACAATTAACATCATCTTGATTTGTCTTTACTTTATGAAGTATAGAAGGTTATGGGGAGTTGCAAAATTTGATGACAGTTTGTCATGCTAGCTTAGAAGTTAAAGTAGTCATTCACACTTGCTTTGCTTATTGTAGCTCATTTTGAGGGGTTGTAGCACTGTAGGGATAGGGAGGTTGGTCTGAATAATATTTTTGGTGTTATACATGACAGATAGACAGGTTTGGGCATTTCAAATTATGGCATGCTGGAGGATCCATTTTGGTAGCTGTTTCATTTTCTTCAGTTTTTGGTGGTTGCCTGCCTTGTAAAGTTTTAGATTCGTCTTCATTAGTATTGGAAACTGTTGCATACAGTGTTTTTGCAGCTATCTTCAATTTGGGATGGGCTGCTACTCAAGTTTCACACATGTAATTTCCAAAACTTCAAATCTGCTTAAAACATGTAGAGCATTTTTATGACCTTTATAGCATATCAAGGAAAATAAACACATGGTTGGCACTTATTGAGGCAGAAAGGAATGATTGTTATCTCACTCAAAAGCCCTATTTACCCAGACTCTGCTTCCTTTGAGATTCCCATATCCTTTCTCCCTCCAATTTCCTCTCTCCCATTGTTTCTCCTTTTACTTTTATTTATATATTTTAAAGCCAATGTGCTCTGGACATTGTCTTTGAACAAATGGTTGGTGAAAAAGATAATAGAAAAGCATGGAAGTAACTAGTAAGTAAGAAGGCAACACTAGGCCACTCTACTCTCTTTCCCTTCTTCCTAAACCCTCTCATCGAATGGAGGTTTTGCAGACTCATAATCACAGGTCCCAACATTTATTCTTTTGTTCAAGGTCTATGCTGAATTGCATCACGCTGAATTCAACAAGCAGAGTAGTGCTGGCTAGCTGTCGAAATGCATTTACAATGGTCTGCTCTTGTCTAAATATCTTTATGAATGCATATTCATCTAATGTGTTCATACGGGATTACTGAAGGTAGTATTATTCTTTTGTTGTCCAAATGTATGCAAGGTTGCCAACCTCAGCCTTTATGCAATTGCTTTTATAGTCTTTGAGGTCCTTAAAGCAAACACACACAATGATATTGAGAATCAGGTATGCTCAATTAAAAAGGATTTCTAATCTAGAAGTGAAGCATTTTATGTTGGGATTGACTCTTAGCACGTGAACAGTATCGCTGGATAGCATATTTGTCCATTTTTGTTGGATGCTGCTTTGTCGCGATATTTCATTTCGGAACGAAAGAGCCAAGGTTTGTTAAAATATCCTTGGTGTATCTTCTTGCCATGTTTTGGTATCAGTTAATAGATATAATGTATTGCAATAGGTCAAGAAAAGATATACAAGGAAATTGCCGGGCACGAATTCCGTGGACTTACTGGTTCAAAAAAGTTCTATACTACCAAGTAGCTCTTGCTTATGTACTTACCAGACTGATAACCAATGTTTCACAGGTTAGTATATGTTCCTCTTTCTTATTAAATTGGCTCTTATTGTATTCTTTTGGGTCTATGAAATAGGAAGGTGTGTGGTAAGCCCTACAGGTCTGACAGGAATTTGATAACATATGAAGGAGCTCTATTGTTCTCTTTTTAAACAATGTGGGACTTCACTATTTAACAGTATTAATATTCAATAGCATCAAAGACAATTTGCTCATAGAAAAGCAGCATTGTAGGAAAGTCCCTTTACTATTAGCTCAATGTAAAGAACAAGGATTTCACTTGTGAGAAGTTAATTAGGAACCTAATCTTTGTGCTTCTCATATACGCATGACTTCCTTTTCCTCAGGCTTATCTTGCATTCTATGTCATTGATGAAATGCGAATGCAACTATCAGCTAAAGCTTTGGTACATTCACGAACTTATCTTTATCATATATCTTTTTGTCTATAGTTATCTTTCATCTTTGAAAAGGCTAACTATTTCGTATACTGGTGGTGTGAGTAGGTTCCTGGCATCATCTACATTTTCAGCTTCATTGTTTCCGTGACTTTGCAGGTCCCCTTCTGAAAATTACTTCTCTTGCACGAAATGTCTTTATTGTCTGCAGTTATGTTTTCATATTTATATTTTAACAGAAACCTATCTACTTATAGGAGATTGCATGGACTGGACAACGCCTGAAGGCCTACTATTCTGCAGGATGCATTATTTGGATATTTTGTGGTGCAGGGATCCTTACTTTACCAAGAAGCATGAGCGCTTTCATGTACCTCATATCAATATTTATTGGTATAGCAAATGCTTTAATGACGGTATGATGAGAAATTCCTTCATTTGATCTCTTTTGTTGCGATATTACAGTTGCAGTGCATTTACGGAGTGTACCCCTAATTATAGTCTGGTATCAGAAGCAATATTTTTCTCCTAACATGGTAATTGGTGTAAATGTCAGTTAACTACCAGTTTATGCAACGCGAGGCCTTCCGTAATTGGTAATGGTTTGAATATGGGGTCAAGTGTATTGAATCTGAAATGAAATAGGAAGCGCTTCTGAAGCAGTTATTGCTTTTGTTTGTGGTTTTTTCTGGTATCGTGTTCGGACATATTCTGATAGACAAAACCACTTCAATGTGACGTTGTGGCTGATCATATCTCTAGTGTGTAATTGCTGAGGTATCTACTTGCAAATAAAGAAAAATTAGCTAATCCTAAGGAGTTAGCTTGAATTTCATTTTGGCATAAATTTTCTTTCCTTTTCTACATTTCGGAAGTTCAAAACATTTGCAAAAGCGTCTGATGGTCAATAGGCTTTCATGATTATGATAAATGGTAATCATCAGTCAAGCTCAAACTATGAAACCATTTGCCAAGAAAATGGCCTTCAATTAACATTACAAAACTGAATTACCTCTAAACCATATAGAAAGAGCTGTGTGCATATCTGACTACTGTAATTGTAAATACAAGCAGTTTTATATATGTGTTTGCCCTTTTTTTCTAATGGACTGAATCTGATGCTTATTGCCAACAGGTGACTGGAGTAAGTATGCAAAGTGTTCTTGTTGGCACAAATCTGAATGGCTGTGCATTTGTTTGTGGGTCATTGAGCTTCATTGAGAAAGTGTCTTGTGGGATTGCAGTGTATGTTCTTCAGTCATTTCAAAGTAAGTTGACCAGCCGCTTGTTCCATGTTTCTGTGTGTTTGTGCATATTACTCTGTGTGCGCTTGCAGTTTCACACTATGCCACTAGCAGTTTAATTTGAATTGACGGTAACATTAAATTAGCTTACTTGTCAAGCAATCTAGAGTGGTTTACAATATTATTTTCCCGTTTGTGCTAATAGATAGTCGCATCCTTACAGGGTTATGGTGGTTCTGATAGTTCAAAACTATTTTTTTGACTCCATAATTTTTCATACAGGAACATCACCAATGGTCACGGGAAACAGTTCATTGCATGTGTACATGACTGTCACCAGATTTGGATTGGGTCTTGTTCCAGCAATTTGTTCACTCCTTGGTTTGGCGGTTACTTACACGATGAATCTAGATACTAATTATTCAAAAACTTTCACAGAGCCCCTGTTATAGTGCTGAAAATAACCAAATTTGTAAACGGCTGTAACATATCGGTAAAGGTTAACCAGCAATGGAAGGAGCTGCCTATCAGTTGCTAATGATAAATCAGTTATATGCCGCCCACTCGGAGCAACCGGCCAAGCTTTTTCTCACCCTTTTTCGGTACAGATTCATTTCCCTTACACGACGACTTCAGCATACGTGTGTACAGAAATGATCATTATGTGTTCCATAATGGTATATAAATTTTATTGGTTGCCATGAATGATGAAAAAAAATATCCTTGAAGTTGTAAATGCAGTTCTATCTCATAGGTTTTAATGAATGATTTTGCTATCACTTCAAGAAGCTCTAGAACTAATGTATGGATCCATTTGTGGATTGCTGTGTAAGCATTCCCCAGAAGAAGCTTTTTTTTCTGTGCTGTGGCTGTCACTACCCTCGAATTGTGCATAAAATTGGAAGGTGTTCTTAAGTCTAATGGTCGCATTACTCTACACAAAAGACTAGTTGCAGATTTTTTTACTTGGTTGGAGGGGGACAACCAGATAATCTTTCCTTCTTTTTTGCTTGATTGTGTGTGCTTTGTGCTTCTATGTCTAGTTTAGCCACAGAATGTGAATATTTCTTTGTTCTTGTTTGTCACGCTACATCAAAATCGAAATCCATTTTTGGAGAACACAAATAATTGTAAGGGAGTTCAAATCGTTGAATATAACACTGATAAGTACGGGTGTTCATGTGTTGGGTGACCCACCCACAAAAATTTGGGTGTGAGAGGGTAAAACATGTTGCCCGCCCGTGGAGCTCCTTTTAGGTTGTAGATGAAATAAGTGTAACCTGCAACTCGTTGAGTTGGAGTTAACACGTTCAAAGACGATTTTTGGCGATGAAAACAGAGATCGATGAAAAGAGGCAAAAACGAATGATCATGGTGGAGGAAACAGGCGATTGCAGAGGTGAAAACAAATGTTCATGAAGGCATGGAGGCAGAGTCGAAAGCGTAGAACTTGAGACGCGAAGGTGTCGTCTTGGTGGAGGTGCGGAGACAATGGTGAAGGAATGGAGGAGGCATGGTCATGGTGGAGACAATGACGGAATGGATGAGATATGGTGAAGTTTGAGAAGAGGAGGTGGGATTGTAAAATCACATGAATTACTTTGTTAATTAGCAAAATTAGATTGCACAAACTATTTTTTTCTCAACATTGAGTATATTGTATTTAGAAAAAGGCAGAGTCAGCCGCTCCTAAGGCGAGAGAGAGATGACAGCCAAAATTACAAATACAATAAAATTGAAATATTAAAACATTGAGAAATTGAAATGCAACATAATTCATCGAGAAACACCGATATGAAATGATATGACAAGAATAAGAACCTACGATGAAAGACTACTCCGCTTCGGTCCAAAATTTCGCACATGATTTATGATTGAGTGATTGTCATCTTTAGAGGCTGTTTGATCTTGAATTTGGTCTTGATGAAAATAAGTTCAGTTGAGTCTTCCATTGGTTTGTTGAGTGAGGGATCCACAACAAACCTCTTCAAAGGATCAGGCCTCATATCAAAAGGAAGGCCCAAAGGTGGGGACCACCTCCTTGGAAATAGAATGTGGTGTGCTCTTGAAGGAAAAAGAGGCACCTTCAACTTCCACATAGGATTGGGACACATAGCCACAATATCGAAACTTGCCGAGATCAGCACGGGACTAGCAGACGAGGCAGCTCCGTCACCAAAAACTGAGGCGATGCCAAGAACCAAAGCGGTATCACGGAGAACAGTCGCAATGGCACCCAAGGAAGCCGCAAAGAGGACAATCAGGGTGAGGGACCACAGCAGGGTGAGCAGAGTCCAACCATCTTGTTTAGCAGCTTCCATGAAGGAGAAGGAGACGAGAACAGCGAGTGAACATAATTTTCCAAGAAATGAACATCCTTCTGTTGGGTTTGAATTAAATCCACACTAATGTTCCAATGAGCAACACCAATGACGCTGGACTCGATGCTTTTAATCTTAAAAAATTTGGGTGATCGACACACTGAGGGATATGAGGAGGGCACGGCTCAGGTATAGGTGGGTTGGCCGGCAAGGAGGGGGCAAGCAACCCGGAGTTTGACACTGGTGAAAGGTTGAAGAGAAAATCGAGGAGAGTAGCCAACTTTCACAACTATTAGGCTTCCATGATTGAAATGAGACCCGTTGAGAGCGGTGATAGTCTTTAGCCCAATCCCTTCATCTCTTGGAATTAGCAAATCCAAAGGGTCTTCCTGATTTGTTGAGTTATTGTAGAATGAATGTAAAAATATTTTCCCCAAAATCAGAGAGGAGGTTAAGGAGCCATCCCGCTTGATATTGAGGTGGGAGGTTGAAGATAAAAATTGGTGAATGAGAAGGTGGGATGGCCGGAGGAGGGTCAGGGGGTTTGAGGGAACTCATTATTAGAGAATCTAATTCACTGGAGAACCACTTTCCATTTGTTTTTAGATTGTACAAACTATTAACGTTTAGTTCATGACCACATGCTCTCAAATATCAATAACATAAGAAAAATCATGAAAATACAAAATAAAGTGCAAAAAAGAAAAATTAACGACTAATAATGACCAAACCTCATAAATTTTGCCTTCAATCTTCTATGCCCTTACTCCCCTAAAAGTGGAATGGAGGTGGAGGAACTCATAACACCTTTAAAAAGTCTTCAATGTTAGTCGTAAACTATAAGAGAAGTCATGGTGGTGTTTAAGGACGGTGGGCAAACAATAATGAAAATGAGGGGCTACAATTTCCCTTAAAAAAGACTCCAAAAGAAAAAAAAAATGTAGATATGACACGGTCGCATAGGTCGTGTGCCCGAGACAACTCAAATGTGAGTTAGATATATTGCACACACTGGGTTCGTGCACCCAACCCATGGCCCCATATAGTCTTCGAAGGAAAAAAATTCATGTTTAAAAGTTGTAGATATTCTGCATCCTTTTGATTTGATAAGTTACGGGACCGAAACATAGTTCATATACGAAAGTTGTTATTTCCAGAAAATTAAGTTATACTTTAAGATTTCATTATCAAATTTTGATCAATTTCTCGACTTACGCCTTCAAACATATAAAAACTATGTATAAAACAATCAAAATACAAGTAAAAATGTATTCAAAATTAAGTTCAATGCTCCATCGTTAATATTGCTTTCAATAATTCAATGCAACAAACCTTATAATAAATTTGTTTTATCTACTCCACTGTTTAAAACTTTTTATTCATTTTTTAACAAAATAGTAATAAAGGAAGTTGATATTTGACCAGATAACATATTTACCTTTTCCAGTTCAAACAATTAAATCACACACATGATCCACTGTTCTTTTAAATATAATATTTATTTCAAAATAACAAATAATCAATTAACACGTAATTTAAAATGAAAAAAGTGTATGAAAAAAGCAGACATTACCCACCCTTCGTTTAGGGTTTGGGTGTCTCGACTCTGTATCAAGGTACGCGGTGCAAGAGCCTGCAAATTTCCGATCTCGATTGCGTATCAGCGTGGCGATGCTTCAAGGCGACGGGACGGCACACACTGAAGACTTGGACGAAGGAGCTTGTGGGGCAATGGTCTGCAAGGCGAGGAGAGCTTTTGCGGCGAGACTGCGCTTTTGGTGATGACCGACGACGTGACTGGCAAGGGAACCAGCGACGGTGGGTTGCTTCAAATTTTGACTTAGCTGCAAGTAAGGGTTAACTTAGCTGCAAAAGGCATGTCGTTGCACTATTTTTTATTTTGCTCATTGTTCTTGTAATTCTATGACTCGTGAATCAATCAGGTATGCTTTAATCAATCGTATGCCGTAGCTGAGATCATGGTGCAAGGTCTGTCCCACCATCTGGTGCTTTAGCTGTACGGTATGATGCCGGATTAGTTGATTTATAACTTAATAATATGTTGCGTTTTCCTTAAAAAAAAATAATGAAAAAAATGTATTTTATACTATTATTATTTTTTGGGAAAGGAAGAGAGAGTAATCGACATTTCCCTTATATAATATAGTATTGGTAGGAAGGATTATTGACATGGTCTCTTATCCGAGTGGATCGATAAAAGGAAAATATTTAGGTCTAGCAACTCCTTCTCTCTCTCTGTCTTCGTCTTCTTCGTCCTGTGACTCTGATCTCAAGCATGAAGTGCAGGCGATACTAGGATCTGAGAAGTTAGGGCTACAGTGTCAAATCCCCCTTTCTCTGCTTCGATTTCGATTCCTTTCACTTTGAGCAGCTTCTTGTAGCTCAGCTCTGCAAGAATGAGCGGAGATCAGGTGGCGTCGATCACTCAGGGCAACCTCGACGAGCAAATTTCACAGCTTCTGCAGTGCAAGCCCTTGTCTGAGCCCGATGTATTCTCTCTCACTCTCTTTCTTTCGCCTGCTTTTGCTAATTTTCTGTGGATCTCGCTTTGATTTTGATAGAGCCGCTCTGATGGCTGCAATTGCTTTTGAAGAATTGTCCATTCAATTTTCTTGTGTAGATGATGATTGGAATATGGTTAATTTGTCATTACGTTTTGTATTCGATTTATATTGACTTTGGGGAAGTGTCAGATGGTGTTTGGTTTCAAGTGTGTGTGCAATTATGTTTTTTTTAGTATTATCTTTGTTTGATCAGGTGACCCTATTGTTCTTCTATTATAATTGTATGTCTTTGAACATAAAAGAAGGTAATTGCAGATGAAAGTAAGAACCTTTTTGCTGTGTTTGTACAACAAGTAAAATCTTTAGATGAATAAAGAACACCATCTACTGCTAGGATTCGAATAGATTGAAAACAAACATGTAATTTGGTTTGGTGTAATTTATGGGTACATGCCTTTATGCTAATTGTGTTTGCTTTCTGCAAACTTCATGCTATATCATCCACTTTGACAAGTTTTATTAATATTAAAATTGAAGGTTTTAATTTTTTTGGGTACTTGCTTTATTATGGGTGTGTATTTCAACCAGTCTTGAACAATGACTGGTTTTATTTGATAAAAAACACGATATACTGATATTTAAAAATAATTTTGTTCTCATTCTCGGATGTTAAGCCTTTTCTTGCGGAAGCTTTAGTTGTAAAACAAGAATATTAGAAATGGAAATGAAGTATAAAGTTGCTCTTTATTTGGGATGTAGGTAAGGGCTTTAACCGAGAAGGCAAAGGAGATACTTATGGATGAAAGCAATGTTCAGGTACATTTCAACTATATTTTTCTTTTCACCTCCATTTTCAATTGGTTTGCATGCTGCTGGAAATCCTGCTAGTCTCCTTTTCAAACTGTCAAAACTCTTAAGACTTCAGAATTCAGAGGAGTTGCTTAATACTGTTTAAATGGCAATTGGTATTTTGTGATTTTTACAAGATATTTGTTAGTATCAAGAGCTGTTGGATATGAGCTTTTCATCCTTATTTTACTTCGTTTGTCAAACCTCAAATGCTTCATGCTTGGCAAAATTTCTTTTCCTTGATTGATGAGAATATAGTATTATTCAGACTAAAACCCATTGTGATTCATAATATATAAAGTTTTGAACCTTCATCCTGTTGTTCATATTAAAGGTTTTGTCCCATAATCTTATTGTTGCTTTCCAACTGATATCTTAACCAGAATGTTGATGGGCATTCTACATTTCTTTGCAACCAGCTTCTCTAGTCCCATAATTTTGGATTTTGGTATCTTTCATGGATGTTGTTCTAGCATCTATGCATGAAATTTTTAGTGGACTCGTGTAAACTTTTCCTCATTTTCCTGTTATGCAGCCAGTGAAGAGTCCTGTGACCATTTGTGGCGATATTCATGGTCAATTTCATGACCTTGCAGAACTTTTCCGGATTGGAGGGAAGGTATTTTCGTGATTTCTTTGTTTAGATGTGTGTTTTCCTTTACTGAAGCTATCCAGTGATGGTAATGGTTTGTAAAAAAAGTTAAGCTCCTCCATGTTTTGAATGTGTGACCATTTTGAATGAAAGCTATTCTGATGTTAGTCCTGGGCTTCCATTTCAAGATCTCAGGGTTTTGCTACTTAGTTACCTGCAGTTGTGATTCGGGTCAGTGAAACACAATATGTTACTAGTCGATCAAAAAAAAAAAAAAACACAACGTGTTACTCATATTCCAGTGTAGTCCATTTGCTGTGGATACTTTTATAATTTCTGGATCATGGGTCTGTCTAATCAATTATTAGACTGGGATGGTTAATAAAATATCATCAAACACTACCTCCGCCAAAATGAGCATGGTGAATAGGCATAAGAAAAGGGGATAGATGTGTCCAGCTATTATTTGATCTGACTCCTTGTATGGAGAGTTAGAAGGAACCTTAGAGCAGCATACATTTGCAACAGCTATCCAGTAACTTCTGCATCCGATGACTACATAATGATAGTATTTCCACACTGTTTCCTTTTTCTGGGATTTAGAGTACAGCTTTGTTGTATCCATGTGATGTCACAAAAGGACACATGTCTTTTTGATATGTTGTTGAGGATGCTTAAGATAAATGATCTATTGTCCAGGAAAAAGTGTGTAAAAATGATATAACATTTAAGATGCTGAGAACCTTTTATGAACTAAGTGATTTTCCCATAAAGGGATCTAAAATGAAAGTTGAAAAGAAAATGGTGTTTGGCAGTTTTCTATTTTGTGTTGTTTTCTGCATTATTAGGTTTTGCAAGATGTTTATGACCCATGTAAAACTGATTTTTCTTCCTCTAAAATCTCATTCTACATAGCATATATCTGTAGAAGCATGAGAGGTCTGTAAATGAACTTGCGATTTAGAACTTCTTGAAAAACTTTTAGATCTAATTCAAATAACAAGAATGAATTAGATGCTCTTTATCTCTCATTCACTTATCCATATCTACAGACAGATATGGTTATGTTTTACTGAATTGTCTCTTGGTTGTATTTAAGGTATTTCTATGTATAATATCTACCATTTGTTTCCCTATGACATTTTTGCCCTTTTGTTGTGAAGATATTCAACTTATGCTAGTGTTTTTCTTTTAATTGGCAGTGTCCAGATACCAATTACTTGTTTATGGGAGATTATGTGGATCGTGGCTATTATTCTGTTGAAACTGTAACAGTAAGTATCTGTGGATGCATTTTCATTTTCTATACCTATGCACAATGTTCTCAAAAACGCTAGACGCCAGTCGGGCGGATAGGGCTTCTGGGGATTAATCGGATTTATATATTCTATTTGATAGTGTATTAAATATACACTATCGGAATATGAACTATACTATATAAAAATGAGTATATATTTAAGATATAAAAACATCAATATTTTAATTTTCGTTTCATTCATATCCTTACAAAATAAAATAGGTACCGATGGAAGTACCAATTAGCATAAATTATTATTATTTTTTTCTTTTTACTAAAATTGAAAATTAAAGAAATGGCCTTGATCCGCTAGCCAACTTAAACTGCCTGATTATATGAAATTGGTTCAGTGTTTTAAAAATTTCTGCCTAGGCCGATTTCTATAACACTTCCTATGCATGGCTCTAAGCTGAATTGCTATTCTGATTATTTTCCGAGTCTGCCATTTCCCACTACTATAATCAAATTGTGGTTAATTTTCTGATACTGAATAGCTATTATACTTCAGCTTCTGGTGGCCTTGAAAGTGCGATATCCACAGCGAATCACAATTCTTCGAGGAAATCATGAAAGCCGACAGGTATTCAGACATGGTAGTCGTGTCCTTTTTATGTGATCCTTTCTGGAATCTGGAACAAGGGTGGATGATAAGGGTGTGTGCTTTTGTTCCGAAAATTAAACTCAGTATTTTCTGATTCCAAAAGTTGCATTTTTTCAAGCTTGCATACATGTGTATGAAATCTATATTCATACTTCGCAAGGATTATTTTTCTTGTTTCATACACACATTTCTACTGGTTTTCCTGCTTTCCTGTTGAAAAATTGGGATGGGTTGTGTGGTGGTGTTGATAAATTCGATGAGTATTTTCCTGAGTCATTATCTGTGTACTTTGAAATTATTTGATCTTAGATATAATGTGCTTTGAATTAAAACCTATTTTGACCGACAAGGTATCTTTGTAATGCCCTCTTGATCTGGGTCTAATTACTTTTATTTCCATGGGTTAATGTGTTATCTCTAGTTTAAGTTTCACTAGTTTAATGTTGTTCTGCATTTTTTATGCAGATTACTCAAGTTTATGGGTTTTATGATGAATGCCTCAGGAAGTGAGTCCTTCGCTGCCCTCAGCTTCTTGTTTTTTTTGATAAATCCCACCTAAATTATCTTTCGTTTAATCATCCAATTCTTTTCTGCTAATCCTTCTCCCTTTCTCTCTCTTAGCCAGTCATTCTATGTATCTGTTGTATCAATATGTATACATTTTCTGATTTGGGTGTAATTTTATACTCTGTGTTTTGAATACTTTCTGATGCTTGAAATATTTAATTTCTCTACAGGTACGGCAATGCTAATGTTTGGAAGATTTTTACAGACCTATTTGATTACTTCCCTTTGACTGCATTGGTTAGTAGGATCATATTATTGCTTATAGAATTTAACATGCAACAATCATTATTTATATTTACGAGCTCATGTTTATATGTCAGTAGTGTGCTTATTGTGCAATATTTTTGTTAAGATAACAGAACCCGTTTTCAATAATGATTTCTAGGTTGAATCTGAAATATTTTGTCTGCATGGTGGCTTGTCTCCATCCATAGAGACCCTTGATAACATACGAAGTTTTGATCGTGTCCAAGAAGTGCCTCATGAAGGGCCTATGTGTGATCTCTTGTGGTCTGACCCAGATGATCGTTGTGGTTGGGGTATCTCTCCCCGTGGTGCTGGATATACTTTTGGCCAAGTAACACGATATTCTCCTCTTTATGCAGTTTTGTTTGTATTTTGTCTTACCTATAATAGACAGCACATTTTTCATTCATTTTATTAATCAACAGGATATTTCCGAGCAATACAACCATACCAATGGACTGAAGCTGATTGCTAGAGCTCATCAGTTGGTTATGGAAGGATACAACTGGGCACATGTAAGACCTTAACTTCTGAGACTACCTCTGGGTTGTTGAGCTGTATTATGGACGGGTTATATGAAACTTGGCATTATTTATGACAGGAACAAAAGGTGGTCACAATATTCAGTGCACCAAATTATTGTTATCGCTGTGGAAACATGGCATCTATTTTGGAAGTTGATGACTGCAACGGCCACACTTTTATCCAGGTCCCACTTTCTGTCTTTCATACACATGCATACACACCGAGACATGCTTATGTACAGTATGCTTATAAAATTGACTAGATGATGCTTACTTGGAGTTTTGTTCTCTTATGCTCTCTCCACTAGAGATTGTTGAAGAATGTGGGATGAAATTGATGATATGGTAGTAGACACGTTGAACTTATTTGTTATATGTGGTTGCAGTTTGAGCCAGCGCCAAGGAGAGGAGAACCAGACGTGACCAGAAGAACACCAGATTACTTCTTATAAGGCATTGGACTCGGAAGTGGCCATGGTTGTGCGATGGATGTAAGAGTTAATTATTTTCAAGTGGCAATGCTTTGATAGTGTTGATAAGGGGTCCCAGAAGCATGTGCAGGGGCTCTGCATTTAAATCATACGAACGATGATGGGTCGAATGGACTGGTGCAGCTGGCATTTAAATCATAAGAAACGACGATGGGTGTACCATTTTGGGATAAGCTCGTTACATTTCTCTTGCTATTATTCTTTGAGCACTGATTGCTTTTTGTTGTTTGATTTCAAGTATATTTTCCCTTTTCTGCCACTTTGCTCCCGGGTGTGTAGAGCTAAAATTCTATTTAAATTTCTGCTAAACATCCTTATATTTCGTTCTGTGCCTGCTTAATTGTTTGATTCTAAGAATTATACTTCTCCGTGTCAATTGACAATTGTGTTTTTGAATTCTGAAAACCGAACAAAATATAATGGCTCTGAATCATAAATTACCAATTCGAATTGAGAGACTACATGCCAATACAACTTAAAATTCTGAGAAAGAATCAGACCTGGAGTACAAGAGCACATTGTGATGATGTCAAGGCAAGCAAGCATGAAACACAAGTAAATTAGGGTACATAATGAGTAGATAGAATCTCAGAAGAAGTGTTAATTTGGAATTTGCTTCTTGATCATCATGACATGCCTTTTGAGTCCTGGAATGTGTATGTTCACCAGGAAATGCCTCCACTTTATGCTCCGCATCTCAAATCCGAACTTGCTCTTCTCTTCCTCTGACATTTCTCCATTCAGTTTCAACGTGTTCCCGTTGTCAAACCTATCAACAATCATTACTACTTTGTTATGTTATGTTCTATATACAATACAATACAATATTTGAAATGAAACAAACTGACCATCCTTTGTAGAACATGTAGGGCTCGTACATCTTGGCCAAGTGAACAAGGTGCTCTGCCTTCTTCTTGTACAACTTCTCCTCTCTCCGTCTTCCATTCCCATCTGAAATCGCCCCCTCCACCATCCCGTATTGATCCCAGATAAACGATGAAAACTCGTCCACTGATCTCACAAACTCCATTTCCGAGATTACAATTTCCTTTCCTTTAGAATCCATGAGTGGAGCTACAACGAAGTGGTCGGAAGAAAACTTGAAAAGGTCGCCAAGGTCAAGTGGGTTGACCATAGAGGACGCCACATGGTACACGTTGATATCTGGTTTCCCCGCTATTCCATGCTTTGTCATGGCCGCTATCGTTGCATTCACAACCATGTCCGCAGGTACCTGTAGTGTACATATCAAGCCAATTTATTAGTTTGAACTTTTAGATTACACAAATGTATGGTGTAGTATAGTATAAATAGATGTAAGAGAACTAATTGACCACGTCAATAAGGGCATTAGGGTCAGCACTGAAACGAGGGAGCAAACCCTTGCCATAAGACAAGATCAATGGATCAAGCATCCTATTTCCTTGTATCCATCCTGGAAATGGGTCCTTGTAAGTACTCTCGACCACGCTCGGTCGGATTATGACCACCGGAATGTCTCCTCTCATGTTATTTATCACCATCTCTCCCATCGCCTTTGTGAACACGTACACGTTTTGCCATCCGTACATTCTCGCCCTGTCCCCACATACATATGCATTTGTTAAAACCCGATCCATTTAAAATGCATAATCAATAAATAACTACAAGTAAGTACCTTTCCAAACCCAATTCCTTCATTCTTTTTGTTTCTTCTTTCTCATCAACCGATTTTAACGTCTCGGAAACCAATTTGAACTCAGCGTCCAAATCCAAGTCAAGAACAGGAAAGGCCGAACCGACCCTCTCCCCAGCTATGCTCTGTCCCATAAAGAATGGCTTCTCCGAAACCACTCCTTCTCTTTCTCCATTTGCATAAGCTGTGTATCATAATCATAATCATAACCATACCAACAACTAATTAACACTGTTGTATAATATAGGGTTTCAAATAAGCTACATTATATGCATATGTACCTGTAGATACATGCAAGAAAAGGCACAGTTTCTTGCATTTCTTGGCAAGGGCCATGAGCCTACCAGGTCCTCTTGTATTTGTGTTCAGTGCAACATCAAACCTGTATTATAATCAATTAATATCCGCATACATTAACCTGTTCCTTGATCTCAACAAGATAAAAATACGAACCTTTCGTCAAAGGT
This sequence comes from Geranium brycei, assembly GCA_036897365.1. Taxonomy (NCBI): domain Eukaryota; kingdom Viridiplantae; phylum Streptophyta; class Magnoliopsida; order Geraniales; family Geraniaceae; genus Geranium; species Geranium brycei. The sequence continues at coordinate 16,301 of JAYMTP010002291.1, forward strand.
TGTGGTGGCTGCAGAGCTGATAATAACATCCACATCATTAACAATATCAGCAGCAGATTTAGCATCCAAACCCAGATCAGGCTTGCTAATGTCTCCCACGATCGGAACCAACTTGCTCATCATCAACTCGCCGTAAGATTTACCCAGCTTTTGTTGCAAGCATTTGAACAATTCAGAGTCTATGATCTGATCAATCAGTTCCAAACACACATGTACATGTTAGATCAAATATTTTTGCAACTCAATGCACATAAATAGGAACATACCTCAGTCTTGAGTCTTTTTATGGCAGCTTCCTTGTCCTTGGCCTTAATTAGCAGGTACATCTTCCCCACATCTGGTACACTTCTCATCATCTTCTCGATTAACACTGCAAACAAAAAATATAACTGGTCGTTTTAGTTGAGTTGGTTCTCTAATAAAATATAAAAATGCGAAATTTCACATACCCTTAGCCAAAAAGCCAGTGGAGCCAGTGACAAAATAGGTCTTCCCCCTGAGGAAGTTGACAATCCCAATATGTTGTTGGGCGGTGGGCGGCGGCAACAATGCCGGAGATATGACAGTGGCTGGCAATGGTTTGGTGAGTAGGCTCTTCTCCGGGAGTCTCGGAACAGTTGATGAAGTCACATGAAGCTGGCCCCCAAATCCAGCATTGTGTGATCTCACTTTCCTCCATGAAAGGTTGGTCATGGTGGTGCCACCATTGATCTTGCAGGTTGCAATGGAGGAGGACATTTTTTTGTGAGTGAGATCGGATTAGAGCTACTGCAACTCCAAGTTTGCTTCAATAGAGTTGGGACTTCCGAGCTAGTTAAATAGAAAGACCTTCTAATTATGATCCTTAATTATTGTTTTCCACTAGGACTAATTGCAAATAAATAATTGACCACAAACAAATACACATTACAATTTAATCATCTCTCTATGACACCACAACTTTTTTTTAATGAAATGACTGTGGCATTCTTTTTATGATTTCTAGTTTACAAGCTTATATCCTTAAGTCTCTATCTCTCCAACAATTACAACTTTTTTTCCTTTTTTTTTCTTTTGAACTTCCAAGAACATCACACACTTACCAACTGTTTGGATAAATGTTACTTTATGATAAGTCATATCAATATTAATATTGAGATACTTGATTTTGACTTCCTATTAAGCATATAAAACACCATAACGATCAAAGAAAACAAAAACCCAACTTCACAAGCGTGGGTGACCGACGTACAGTAACAAAGGGGTAAACTTTATTTTACCCAAATTGAATACAACTATTGCTAAAAAAATACACTAGTAAGATTTGACATCGATATTGTCATTTTGAAAAATAACTCCATAACTATTGATTTATAAACAGAAAGAAATTGGTTTAGCCCAATCTATAAATCTTGGGTTAAAATACGACACATTCAACTGTTTAAGATTAATTAGATAGAGTGTGAGTTCGGTCAAATCTCTATCTTTGGTAATTGTAGGTTGGGGTGATGATACTGACATGGGGTGATTAATTGAATGCTTATTTGAGCAATAGTTTAGGAATAAAACAATTGAACCTATCAATTTGTGCCTATATGTATGGACATAATTGAATTTTCCTTCCATTTTATTAAATTAAAATGTGTCAAAATATAAAGGTACTCATGGGTTGGTTTAAAAGAATAGACATGTATGTGTTTATGGGCAATTCATAATTGTATGCTGTCAAATTGAGTTACCTCTATTTTATTTGGTTCAATTGGTCTAAAGTGTGAACTTCCTATATTATTTTTCATACTCTTACATAGAGACACACACACAGGGGAGGGCATATTGTTACTTTTCATTTTAGGAAAGTCACAATTTTATTTATCGAAATATTTTAAAATGTGATTTGAATTATGGTTTTTGTAAAAATAAAAGAAGTATGCAACTATATACATTTGATCATACATGTATTATCAATTTGTTTTGTGATAAGGAATATTGAGGGAAGATTTCAAATAAAATGCGAGTTCTAAAACATATATTCCTTTCGATACAATTAACCCTTTTATTATCAATAATTTAAATAACAATGTTGCGTATATGATAATTAAAATCAGCGACCTCAAACTCACTGCATAAGGTTTGTCACTTTGCTCAAAACCTTTGATAATCCTTAATCATCTTGAACTGTCAATTCATCAATGAACTTTATCAAGTAGTAACACAACTTATTTTGTTAACATCCAGTATGCCAGACTATGTGTACATGTACATGCATATCAAAGTGTGATTTATATTTGTGATTTTATATGCAAAATTATAGATAATTTGTTTATTACATAGGAGACAAGATTGACCAAAATCTGTTATCGTATTAAAACTCATTTACCTAAAATCTTCAAGTATAATAAATGGAGACAAAAAAGATTTATCAAATTACAACAGTTTTTTTTTGAGTTAAATACAACAGTTAATTTAAAGATGTTCACACAACATAAGATATCAGAACATGACGATGGTATGTGTAGTGGTTGTTCCGACATTAACCAAGCATTCAATTCTCACGACAACTGGAATCTATTGGTCAGGTAGGATTTAGGAACCTGTACTTAAGGTGAAGGACACCTGTTTGGAGATGTTGAGGCCCACCTATTCTCAGGTGTGCATAATCCGGTCGGCACTGGACCGGACGGATTGTTTGGTCTATATTTTGATTTAGCTATGCTTGGTCTTAGGGTATTTTCATGTTGATCTGCCTTAAACCGGTTAATCTGGCTCGGACCGACATGCAAGTGTCGACAAACTTGTAAAATATATATGTTCCTTCATTATATTAAGTGTACCAAACATTAAGATTGTCAAGAGTCAAGGATTGAAAGGTTGGTTGGTGGTACGAGAATGGAGTTTAGGTGAGTGAGTAGGTGTCCTATATTTATGGGCACAAGAGGATTTAATGAAGAAATATCCTCTTTTGTGTTACATTTGTTGATGATGAGTTTTATTGCATCTTTTGAGGATTGCTGTGTTTGCATATATGTAACATTGACAGCTAGCTCCAATTTCCTTTATACTTCATTTTTATTTATGACCTTCACCTACTTATACTTACGTAAATCCAACATATATTTATAGTGTTCACATTTTATATAATTTTATCAAATAAAATTATATTCGCTTATATTTTCTTTTTTTGGGTGAAAGTACTACTCTAATTATTTAGATGTGATTACACTTTCACGTGTCATTTATTTATTTATGTATTTTTATTAGACATGACTTTTCATATTTCAACACCTTGTAACGAGTTTTAAATTTTTTTGTATAGAATCAAAGTCTACCCTATATAAATAAGCAAACCAATTATGTTAAATACCTAAAAAGTTAGGCTTTATTTTTTTAACAAAATGTTGATCACATATTAAAGGATAAATACATTTTACTACATTTAATATGACTTGTTTTATAACTTACTACATTATTATAAATTTTTTATTTTAAACTCAGTGAATTATAAAAAATTTACACGTTATTCATTTTTGTTTATTTTTTATTTTTTATTTGTTATTCTTTTGAAAAGACAATAATGCCCTCATCTTCTCCAACTCTCTCTTTGCAACTGCCATGTTTTTCTCCTATGTTTATTTAAATACAATGATAGAGATGACCCATTTTTAGAGCAAATTAAAACAAGATTTTTCCAACAAATCAAATCTAAACTTGACACAAACCAGTTTATCAAGTAAATCGAATCCTCTTAAATTTATTTCTCAAGCAAATCAAAACATTCTCAAATCAGTATTGACTAAAATTTTTGTTTTCGTTAATGAAGATTTTTTTAATTCGGTATTATTGAGTGTGATTATCTCTGACGAGGGATAGAGTATATATATATATATATATATCGGTGCTAGGTTTACATTAGGGTTTACACATAGGCATAAGATCCATACACAGTAGGCCGAAAATCATACATTAATACACCCCCAAGAGAAAAGGCTTGGTAAATATAT
>JAYMTP010002292.1:0-20274 GCA_036897365.1 Geranium brycei
GAGCTTCTCGGAGAAGACAAGCTTGTTTTTCTTTGATTTTGAGGTTTTTTTGTTTTTCTTACAGCCGAGTGTATTTTCAATATTTCACAACTCAGCCTTATCACGTGTAAGCACATGACCTTTTTTGGCTGTTAATTCTAACAAAATGCTAACGTTGTCTCAAATTAATAATTAAAAGTACTAAAAAAAGAAAATAATTAGAATATCAAAGTGTGAAACAGATATAATTGGATGTAGTACAATGGTCACTTTCTCTAACTTAAATAGTGTTCAAGATTTTTTTATAATATAAATAACTTAAATAATAATACGCTTTCAACAATTGACTTCATTCTTATTATACAAAGGATTTGTTATTTCATCTTATGAAAACCTTTGGTAAAATAGTAATCGAGACTTCAATCACCTGTTTCCAAGTAAAGCATGTAGTTGAATTATCGTCTGCTCTTCCTGCAAGCTAAACTGACCTCTCTTAATGTCGGGCCTTAAATAATTCGTCCACCTCAGCCTACAACTTTTCCCACATCTCTGAAGTCCTGCATGCATATCAAACTATCATAATCATAAACAATTATCACGTCATGCTACTTTATAGATTCGTTATGATTCTGAAACGTCGATCACCTGCTTTAGCGGGCAGGGCACGCCAACTTCCATGGCCGTGCTGGTCGATGAAAGCAATGAGCTTGTGGTCTTCTTCAGGAGTCCATGGACCTTTCTTCAACCCTATCTTGTCACAGCATGGAGACCTTCCCATTGCTCTTGGAGTTCAAGTGTAGCCTAATTAAGTAGCTAGCTAGTTTTTGTTTTTCTTGAGGGAGTTGTGTATAGTGGAGACGATGGAGGATGGACTGAGATTGTGTAAGAGGGTGATCATTAATTTATAAAGGGTAAAGGAAATAAATACAATTAGGCCCTACCAAACAAAAATATTGTGACCCATTTACCCTCGAACCACTTCCTCCATAAAACATCATTATATTCCATATTTGTGGTAGCTAGGTAATTTACATGCGGTGTACACTCAACAAACGTACAGGCTGGTTACCTAGCTAGAATTAATGTCTTTGTATTATATCGGTATATTATTCACACTGAAAACAAGATTGCATAGCCTATGGCTAACTTTGGCTTTGTGTTGTATCAAACAAATAACAATAGTAAATACTACATCTTCGTATTCTTTTAAAATGGAATTTTTTGTACAAATACTAAACCAAGGTGATACCCTAACTCTCTTTTTTTAATTAGTACCCTGACTATAACCATACACCTTATTCTTAATGTTTCTTACGTTTTTAGGTTGAATTGTAAACTTTATTGTGTTTGGTAACTTGAATTGAGAATTATATTGTGTTTCGCAATTTGCTTGGAGAATTTTATTATGTTATTGTATTTATTTTTATTTTTTCAATTAATTATATTGTTAGAATAAATGGGAAACACAGTTCAGTATGTCTCTCTAAACTGATAAAAATAATATTGATATAGTAAGAATTGTCGTGTTTTATTACAATAAAAATGTAGTCATTTATATAGGCATTAGACATCCTCTAAACTAAAATTGCCTAAAATATGATTTCTATTTATGCAAATGTATGAATTTACTTTCAAATATCGGTACGAGTATAAAAGTTTATTCATATTCGTTGGGTACCGATCAGATGAGGTACTCGATGAACGAGCTGGTAAACGAGCGGATACGAATAGCCGCTAAAATGAACGGGTACAGATACGAATATGATCATGCCCGCCCCATATCCGACCCGTTGTAGTTACTACCAATTCCCATCAGTAAGAAGCATACCCATTTGTTAAAAAAAATGTTTTAAACATGCATGAATCATCAAAAATATGTAGCATACACACAAGGTCGAAAATGGAACAAGAAAATTGTATTGAAATGTTGATGAGCAATAAAAGAGTGATTATCCTTATTCAGGACGGTAGGCGGAGCTTTATGAGGGAGTGGTACGATATATGATAAATACGTATACGTAGTTACAAATACGTACAGTTGGTGCATGGTGAGAAACGACAGGCTCATCAGTAACGATATATCTGTTTCTAGTTCTGGATTTCATGTCTGCACAAACATAACTCGGAGTCGGAGCTCATCAATCACACGACGAACCACTGTAAAAATTAACTATATCTATTATTTATCACCATTCTCTTCTTTATGCTGCTAGGCTCTTGTGCACAACTGATCTCTGCCATTTCAGAAATATATATTACAGTTGCTGCAGCTCTGCATTTTATTATTATTATGGCTTTCATTTTGTATGACAGAAACTACGTCGTAGGTACTAGGATCTCATGATCATGTCAACCCATTCGTTCATTATGTTTTTTCTGCTTTCAGTTCAGCTATATATGCTGCAATATAATATATATCCTGGGAACTAGGTGTTTTTTCCATTCAGTATAATTAAGGTTGTTGTCTTGAAAAACGTTGTCTATGTACCTTAGGGTGTGAAATTTGTTTCATTTGAAACAAAATAAATGAATATTCCTAACTGCTCCAAAAAACTATATTTTTTTATCACTAAATCAAGAAAACTCTCTGTTCTAGACCGACTTTCGGAGATCCGTGTTATCGATATTTTAATCTCTTTGTCAGTATCCGAGGGGAAAACCCGTATTTACCAAGACCAAAAAAAACTATATACGTATTTCTACTTGTGTTATTCTATATAGGATAATGTACTGATAGCTATCCAAATTATACATCATTTTCACAATTGCGTCGGTTTAGGTAATTCAGCTATACCCAAATTTTTATATAAATTCTTATTTGTTACGTTTTTGGATGAAAAATGTTTAATTTTAAAATGAAAAGTCTAAAATGCCGCCATTTGTCCAAACATCTGATTTTCAAATCTAAAATAATTTTTTGATTTAAAAATTAGATTATTTAGGTCTGAAAATTAGATTTTCACTCAAGAGAATTTGTGTTTTCATTTTCAAAATCAACATTTTCTATCCAAATATAGGAATTTATGAAACTTGAGTATTGTTGAATGACTTAAACCGTAGTAGTTGAGTGTAGCTAAATGAAATTGACGTATAATTGGGGATCGTACTTTTCCCTTCTATATATAATGACATCCGATCGAGAAAAAGAGTTTCTTTTATATATTTTACTTGGTACATTATATTACTAATATTTATTAGAGTTTATTATTTATGAGTTTATATACAGGTTAGATATATACTGTAGTAATTCTGTTTATACACAATCGTATATTATTTTTTTAATATTTAAGTCTCACACTAAGTAAATAAATAATAGAATCCTGATATATAGGTATTGATCAGCATAAACAGTTCTAGTACATGGATTGGGAATATAAATTATATAATGTGAAGGATGATAATTAATCAAAAGATGGTAAAATTGAAGAAGATAAAACAGTAAGAAAGGAGGAGAAGAAGAAGGTACTGTAGTTGATTTAGCAGAGCATTGCATTGAAAGCGAACACAACAAAGACTGTGACAGTACATTGAATATCAAATAGCTATAGCCATAGCTATAGAATTATACATATAGGTCTGCGGTTGCGAAACATATTACGGGGGACCTTCCTTTCAAGAATTTGTCTACGATGCTCAATTTATAACTTAGCAAAAAGAAGAAAAAAACAGTTTTGTAATTGATTATAAACTTATAATAATTTGATTGGGCACAAAAAGTCATGGACTTCAAGAGAATTATTTAGTGCATGGCTAGTAATTGTTGGCAATATTTGATACAGTATCACTTGCTCTAGATAAATAGGGGGAAATGGCTAATTAATAAATAGAGGACGGTCGGCGGAGAGCTTCATCGGAGAAGCCAACTCCTCCAGCGACCTCTGGAAGAAGACGAATGCGAGGGTTTGTTTTGAGAGAAAATGCTCCTGCTACAGTAACGACAATTGAGCCGACTTAATTGTGGTTTTCCAATTCAGCCAGACCCTTCGATTCTGATTTTTTTTTCACCTAGAAAGATTTTAGGGATAGGTTGTCCCAAACTAATAGTTAGGATACTTAAAAGAAAAAAAAGTTATAATATCAAAATGTGAAAAATGCAAAGCTGTGTAGTAAATTGTCACTTTCTTTCTGTCTTACAATACCCCTCTTGAGTGTAAGATTGAACATAAAAAAATCTACACATGCACAATTCATGATAATACTAGATTGCTTCTCCATAAAAGTATTTTTAACAACTAATCAAGAAAATCTTTTGACCTTCGGGAATCGTGTTTATTAGATTATAGCCCATTAGAGTTAGACCATTAATTAGTAAGAAGTATTAGGGTTTCCTTATTTTACAGATATTAGAGTTTTCCTATTTAGTTTGGTTTTGAACTTATATCAAGAGTACTCTCTTATTGTATTTAACATCAAGAATAATAAAATCAAACTATTCAAGTTAACAGTGCTTTTGATCTTTTAACCTTTTTACCAGCGTCCGAAAACACATATAATATCACGTAAATTTTAATATTATGACTAAGTATATCACGTCAAATTATATAAATATATGATTAGTATGATGTACTCTTAGACTCTACATTTAATTTATTTTTTCCTTCACATATATTTTCACCTAGGTTTATATAAATGAGTTGTTGGTTTTTTTGTAGGTACAATTGAATGGGTCCTTGGGCAGCTAAAAGTAGGTGAACGTAGATTGATAAACGTGGGACCTTTACGATGACACCGTACGAGTGTGGATGGATAAAATAGTTTGAATATTAATGAAAATTAATTAGTACGCAATCGTCAATAAAATGAAGCCAAGCATGATTGCTATTTTCGAGCATCGCTTTGGCATATACTTGTCTCCTTCTTCTACCTCTCCTGCTCACCCTTTTTCGTATCCTCCCTTTCGTCATTTTCCATGGCCCTACCAACACATATTAGAGAAATTCCGCTTAATTATGAACAAAAATTATATATTTATTGAATTTAGTATGTTCCCATTTTAGTTGAATTCAAATAATATGATTAAAGCACCAAACAGACTCTTATTATTTTGTTTCGGGCAGTATTCAGCCAAGTGTACTCTTAGGAGCGAACGAGGAGAGTTTAAGGAATTTGAATCATTGAGTTGATAGACTCTGGATAGAGTTGTAGGGCTAAATTGTCCCTTATCTCCAAAACTGAATTACGGAAGCTCGAAATGTAATCATTCTTGTATATTTACTGTAAGGATTTTTTTGCGGCACGGGCGCGTGCAGCATTGGATGAAATGAATATGGGATTCATGTAACAAGAGAGGGTTTTCCCATTACTTTGCTGGAGAAAAAGTTATGTCAAATGTGTTTCTTGTTATAAATTTTATGAAGAATAATTACAATTCATTATACTTAATAAGACGTGTTTTACAACTTATTACATTTATCATAAAAAGTTAGGATAATCACATCACTATACAAATATCATTACTATTTTGTGACACTCAAGTTAACTGTGGTTAAATCTAACATGAATGTGATGTAATATACCAAAATTCCCTTAAATGATTTTATCCTCTTATTCAACTAAAACTAAATTAAATTTATTATTTTAATAAGAATGAAAATATATGTTTTGCTTCCGACCTCTGCTGGTGTTCGTACCCAAACCCAAACCCAAAACCTAACTCTACTCTTTTCTGTACTAAACTCGTAACCTAAAATTTCCTCTCTTCATAAACTCACAAAATACAATCTTCATCAAACACAATCTTCATCACTGGCGTTTCAAAAATTGGGAGCTGAAACTAGATCCCACAACCCTCGATTCGATTCCCTGGTTCTCCGGCATAGAATCCATTTGTTTGGTTGTCGACCATCTCGCCGCTGATAGTTGTTGGATGTCGATTGAGAGCAAAGGGATTTTTTGAGCTCAGATATTCGATAGTCGTTGGTTGTCGGACATCTCGCCCTTGTCCAAAGAGCTTGTCGGGAAAAACTCGAGAGTGGAGAGAGCAAACATTTTCAGTTTTTTAATTTTCTTATCATAAAGTACAAACTACTCTTCAATCAGAAGCCAAATCTGTTATTTGATTGACAGTAAGTATGACAATTCATATTTACTAATAAAATACATGAAAACATAGAATTTTGGATTGGAATTTATGAAAAAACAGGTGGTGATGCATTTTTAGAGATGTTATCTCACAATTATATTAAATGTAACAAAAAATTTAGTTAAAGTATATGTAAATCAAGTTTTAAACTTGGGGATAATGATGCTAAAAAACCTCTATAGTTTGGGATGGAATGTGTAATTATCCCTAATAGTTTATTTTCAGCTCAGTTAATTATTCGTTGTTACACTTTTTTCTAACAAGTTTATTTTTCAATTTGTGAAATCGAAAATAGTAATTTTCAATTTATAAGTCAAAAATAAATATATTTTTCAAATTAGTAAATACGGAAATAATAATTTCTAATTTGTAAATTTGGAAATAATATTTTTCGATTTGTAAAATCGGAAATAAAGTGGTTAATGTCATTAATTAAAATTTCTATTAATTGACATATACCTAAAAGTCATATTTCCTAATGAAGGCTAACCCTTTCTCCTATAAATATCAAGGCTGCCTTGAGGGCCAAAAAATTTCTAGTCGTCTCTCTCTCAAATTACGCATATCTTTGATTGCTCTCTGCAATGCGGTTCGAGTTCGTCTTCGTTGGTCGTTATATTCTGAGAGCGAGTTGCCCACATGCAGAAATAATTGTCTTAAAGAAAGCGGTACACCGTCCCTCGACAAAAATTCAACTCTGTCTCATCTTTCCTTCCCATACCAAATTCAAGTTAAGTTATATCAATTTACTATTGTATTTCATTATTATATTAATAAAATAATAAATATTATTTGAATATGTTTACATGATTGGATCCGTTTCGGCTACCGCGTGCATGGTTTTTCAATTTAATTATTGGATTTACATTCGTTGACTAACTCGTATCTAACAGTTTTTATCTTAGGCAATCTGGTTTTTGATAATGAAGATATACAAAACCCACAAAATCTATAGTTTCATCACATATTTTCCTCTTTTACATTTCAAAGAAAATAAATCCGTTTAAATTTAAACGGAAAATAATAATGTGTTAAAAACGTTATTAACTAAATTGTAAATAATTTTTTTTATGATAAATGAAATAAGTAGTGAAACGGGACATCATAAGGAGTGAATTATCCATTTTTACAATGCATGTTATGTTTTTAGATTTAGATTATGCTGAATAATTTTGAAAATGCATAATCTATCTCGTATTCATAAATTCGTTATCATAAGAAAGAAAATATGTATCATTTTGAGTAAAATGTTCCAAGAAGTGTCTTTTTCTATATCTCTAGCAACATTAAAATTTGTGGGTCCTACGTATTTATCCCTCGGTTTTATGGGGCTCTTTGTCCACCCACATTTATTATAAGTTATCGTTTGTGGTTATATCTCATTTAATTTATTTCTGTTATTTATTTACATATATAAATATTTTTCACTCTCATACGCATGTCTCTTATATATATGACTATAATTTGAGAATTAGGTAGTGTTAATATAAAATTATATTTGGGACATGTCATTTTTTAAAAGGGCAATTACATATCAGTACACATGCCCAAGCTTCATTTCAAGATTGTTGGTACTTTGAGTTTGATTTTTTTGTTCTCGGTCCCCCAAGTTTAAAACGTTAACACTTAAATCTATATCGGTGGCAAAAACTGTTTAAAAAATTTTAATGACCAAAATACCCCTCATTGTATAAAGTCTAAACGGAATAATTATTGATCAATGTGAAAAGACTATTGTACCCTCATTTAAATGATAAATTATCCTAATGTTCCAAGGGCATATTAGTCTTTTCAAGTACAAATTAAACAAAAAATAAAATACTTGTAAAATGACCAAAATGCCCTCAACTATTCATCAAATTTTCAAACAAATGTCATCAAGTCAAATTCCTAAAATTTCTCTTAATTATCTCTCTCCTTCGTATGGAATTTACATTGCAGAATGAACATCTCAAAATGGAACAACAATATCATCAATATCGATCAGGTCTTTCACAAATTAGAAAGATTATGGTGAATTAAATACATATTCAAATCAAACCTAAATCCCAAACTTTGATCGGGGAAATCATGAAATCCCAAATCTTGATTTCCCCAATCAATGAAATCCCTAACCAGCAATGACAATAACAAATCAAAATGGTCTCATCAACCGGCTCGGGCCGTCGCCGGAACCGCCGTGTGTGTGGATGGTGGAGACCGCCCCGCAGGCCAAGATCGTCGAAGCCTCCAGCGACTGTTCCATCCTCGTGTGGAGACCGCCCTGCAGACACAGATCCTCCCAAGTGTGGTTGAAGAATCTTTGGGTGTGGGAGAGAGATCCCACACTCGTGGACTCACCGAGATCCCAAGGTCGCGGACTCGCCGAGCGCTAAAAGGTGGACGCGGGCGGCAGCGGCTGTGAGACTGTTAAAGCCGTAGAAGACGTCGACGGAGGCCGTTGAAGCCAAAGATATCCCCAACGCCGACCAGGAGCCACCTCTCCCGGCGGCGAAGCGTCAGAGAGGATCGATTCCTCTGGCGGCGGCGAAGGGAGTATGACAGGGTTAGAGTGGTTGCAGAGATTCATACGGTAGAAGATGTATAGGTAGGGTTAGAGTTAAGGGGTACAATAGAAATTTCACAACTTTTAAAAAAATTTAAATTATTTTATTTTTTACTTGCAAAGACCATCTTGCCCTCAATCTATCACTTGAATTGATTATTTAATTAAGGATAAATGAGTAATTTCACAATAATTATATAAATTATATACTGAGAGCATTTTAGACTTTTTATAAATACTTTTGTTATATTTAACAGAAAATGGAGTAAAGCGTTAACGTTTTAAATTTGGGGACCGAGAACAAAAAAATCAAACTTTGGGTACCAATTCTGGAATGAGGTTTCGACTGGTGTACTGAAATAATTACTCCTAGATTTTACTACCATATCCTAATCAAATTATTAAGAAAATTATTATATTAGTATATTTTACTGTAATATCATAATCGAAATATTTAAGTAGATTTTATTATAATATTCTAACTGAAATATTAAAACGATTACTATTTTAGTAGATTTTTAAAAATAAAAATAAGATTTTAATTGATATATTTGAAAATATATTTAAAACACCTAATTAAAAAGATTATTATCTAAATTACTATAATATCCTAATTGAAATATTTTAGTTAACTGCTTTAGTAGATTTATCAGCTAAATTACTATAATATTATAATATTTGCATAAAAAATATGAAAATGTTAATATTTTAGTAGATTTTGCAAAATAAAAATAAGATTTTAATTGATACATTTGAAAATATATTTAAAACATTTAAAAAGATTATTATCTGTTATTTAAAAAAAGAGATTATTATCTTAGTTACTATAATATTCTATAGAAATAGATTTGAAAGATCATAAAAGTAATTTTTATATAATCTCAATCTATTTATACCCTCATTGAATATGCATCCTCTCACATTTTCTTTCACTCAATCCTCGCTCTGCCATCTGCGTATATATGAAATTACAATAAAAAATGTTATTGGGTTTGTTTTTCTTCCTTTTTGTAAAAATGAAAGTAACAACTTTGGAGATGCACTAACTTTTGTTAAATGTGTTATGTGTTGACACTATTGCTTGATCTCTTTCCATCTGTGTTGTGCCCACCTAGTACCAAATATTTGTGATTGTATTCATGTTTAATATATAACTTGTGTTGTTTCTTTTTTTCCTGCACAGTTGTCCTTTTCAACAATTATTACTAAACCTTTGTTAGTTTTTTTTTTGAATTACAATTACATCATATCCTTAAATCTACTCTTTAATTCTTCCTCACCTTGTGCACAACAGGGTTCGAAACCCAAACCTCTCGACTAATAGTGTGAGGCTCAAACTGTTGCGGGTTAGTTAACTTGAGATATGATATGTCATTTTTTATAGTTTTTTTTATTTATGCTTTTAATTTATATAATATGTAGGAAACTAATTTTCATTCCAATATTGTAGGAAATGAGTACTGGTGAATATAATTATATGTACTTACCTTTTGAAGATGATGATATTACCATTGATAGAGAGAAAAATGTCAGAGTTATTGAATGTTGGCAAATCTTTAGTTGACTCTGTAGACAATGAACATGTCTACGTGCCTTGCAAAATCAGAATTATGGTCAACCATAGCCAAAAAATGTACTAATGGAAGTTTTGTTCCTAAATTTTGGAAGGATTTACTACGTAACAGTTAAGGAGAATAGGAAAACTCATACACACATTAGAGCCCACATTTGATTCAAAAGACGTTCACATGTGATTCAAAAGACGTCAATAGAAGCATAGTCTCCATAGGCTATTATTTTTACTGCCATCTTCATTGCTTGATACATGAAAAATATTTCTTGTTTTTAGACCCTAAAAGACCCACGTTTTAACAATTATTTGGTCTCGAATGTCTTTTTTTGTATAAATAATATTCCATTTGATAATAGAAGGATTTTCCTGCAAGTGCAAGAACCTGTGCTCAAAATCAAATAATTATGCATAAACTTGCTTGTCCTGCAACACAATTCACCTTAAGCTTAACATGAACGAATCAGAAACATCTCTCTGGCAAAAATGCAGAATAAGAAGATAGAGCCACAAGACAAAAACTCTTCTCAAAAAGGCTACCCTACCCTGTATAAAAGACCAGGATCTAGCTAGCTCCATTTTCTTCTTCTTGAGAGTCTTTTCTCTAAAACTTCCAAGGCCTAACCAACAATCCAATATATTAACACACCATACATGGCTTGGCTTAAAAGCTCAAATCTGCAGCCCATTGGCGTTGACACTGATGTGAACAGAGCCGTTTGTCAAACAAGCTGCAGTGCCGTTTTGGTATAGCTTCACAGTGGAGATGTCACTGCTCATCTGACTAGGCATATACGACGCTTGCCTCTGCCTCACTGACCTTTGTAGGATAGAGTCCAACTCGCCACTTGATGCCGCGATTAGCCCTGCAGAATTCGACTAGTTAGTTAATGTTTCCTTTTTCTTTTTCCTCACCACGTGCATTGTGACTAAATAGGCATAAAATTCAGAGAATGGAACTGAGGGAAGAGTGAGTCGGTGAGGTCAATACCTAAGAATAAGGCAGATGGTTTTCCTGGCCTTGACTTGAATTCAGGATGGAACTGAGCTCCGATGAAGTAGGGATGATCAGGAAGTTCAACAATCTATAACATCAAAAGTTGCACTATTAACCAAAACTACATATCCTCCAATAACAAGGACGGTAACTTTCAATTTTCATTACCTCCATGCGTTGTCCAGTTTCATCCTTGCCGGTAAAAGAGAGACCAGCACTTTCAAGGTGTGCCACCATATCAGGGTTAACCTGTATTCAACACAATTAGCCATCCATTCCAGCATAGAATTGCTTAATACATGAAAACAAAGGAAATGCTGAGATGCCAAATACCTCATATCTGTGCCTGTGTCTCTCATCCACAAAGGTTCTATTTCCATATCTAAAAGTACACAGATCAAATTATATAAACATAGTGAACAGTTTGTGTATAGCTATGTTAGTAGTTTGTATAGACTACAAAACTAACCATATGAAAGGTTTGCAGATAAAACAATGCGCACACAGAGACATGTACAAGTCAGTACTTACAGTTTAGCTGATTTGCAGTCCTTAACTTGGAAATATGTCCTCCTTGATCCAAGACGCATGGTGGCTCCCATATGGGTTGTTGAGCCCTGAAAACATGATGTCTAAATAAGAACATGTAGGGAATATTTTAGTGTTGTGGGCACCTAACTCATAGGTCTTGCAGCAGAAGATCATAAAAGGTAAATTTTAGCAACAGAAAAAAAAAATCGCACCTCAGGCATAAATAGAATGCATGGAGTCTGAGTATTGGGATCAAATTCAGTACTGTTGGCATCTTGCAAACCCATAACTGAACGTGCATACTCAACGACAGCAAGCTGCATTCCTAGACAAATGCCAAGGAACGGAGCACCGTTTTCTCGAGCATACTTGGTTGCAAGAATTTTCCCTTGTACCCCTCTGTCACCAAACCCTCCAGGGACGAGAACTCCATCTGCACCCTGAAGTTAGTGACATGTCAGGAGGCAACTAGGCAATGCAAAAACAACTCCAGAAGACTTACCATATTAAGATAACAGTTCAAAACAGTTAACCAAGTAACCACAGGAATACAAACCTTCAACAGTGTCCATGCAGCCTTATAAGCTTCAGGGTTCTGTAATTTTTGGCATTTTTGTCAAGTTGTGAAACAAAGTGAGATAAAGATGATATATTAGGATTTAGGACTATATAATTAATTAGTACTAGCCTGTTTTGCTGTTGCATCTTCAAGATCACAAGCTGGAACCCAATCCACGAAAAGCTTCTTTCCACAAGCAACAGAAGCATGTAAAAGAGCCTGCAGGGAGTAGAACAGTTTATGTAGCCAGCAATTAAATATAACTATTTCACTTACAGTTACACATGAAACACGTAGATTTATAAACTAAGTTTTAACAATGGGTCATAAGTACAATACTTCCCTTAAGTGTAATTGATACGATATACATGAATACCATCATATCATTGAACCTGGTTTGTAAGGCTAGACTATGCATATTACATTTACATCATATGAGCAATGAGAAATGCTAATATAGTCCTCCACTCCAGAGTTCCATTTAAGATTACCACATCAATCGAATAACCTTTTTTTATTTATTTCATCTTCCTTTTCTTGCAATATTATCTTACAACTTAAGCAAAACTTCGTGGTTTCTGAGATTCTTGACTGATTAATGTCAGGACCGGAGATGGAAATGACAAGAATGCAACCTAAGATCCAACCATTGAAGGTTATATTAGATGTACCTTTAATACAGAGAGGTAGGAATCTGTGAGCCCAGTGTATTTCCCAACCATAGCAATTCTGACCTGTACAGCAATTACAGAGTGAACGTAAGGCTTCAGCTCGAAACATTATCAAAGCTAGAATGACTCGAAGAAATGTTTGGAACCCACTGGCTCATGCATTTTGTCACACAATTCAGCTCTCTGACTCCATTCTGTTAATGCGGGCTCTTTTGCAACTCTGTGCATTAAAAAACACTTGCATGAGAATCTTATGAATCCAAAATATGAGGTTATGGGCAATGTGTTATAAATCCAGGAAAGAAGTAGCAAAAGTAAAGAGTAATGAGCTTATCAAACCAACCCTTTAAGGTTCAGAGCTTTCAAGATGGCTTCATGGGCCTTCTGATCCTAATTGAGCAGAAGAAAAGAGTATCCTAGTTGTAAGAATTACACTGACTATAAGTGAACAAAATTCACAGTTCCCAGCAAACCACTTACTCTTAAAAGTAGAGGGATATGCCAGATGTTGGGCACATCATAAAGGGTGACAATATTCTCTTCCTGTAGAAAATGAGGTTTTAATGAATCATAAGTGCAGAGACATGGCAAAAGCAATTCAAATAGAAAAGTCTGCATTCTGGGTGTCATACCGAGACATGGCAAAATTGGGATATCTTCTTTTTCACGTTTTCATCAAGTGCCTGTACAAAACAACCAAATTTAGAGCTTATCCCACACACACGCGCGCGCGCGCGCATTTCACGTTTTCATCAAGTGCCTGTACAAAACAACAAAATTTAGAGCTTATCCGGACCGTTGTGCTACGACATGCTAAGATATTTGGTGTCAATCCCAGGCTCCTCAGTCCACGGACACTGTGCTGGGTTGGTTTTGTTTTCTGAAAACGGTAAACATGCAAACTATTCTCACTAACTAACCAAGCAGCTTAAATGAGAACGGTGCATCGAGTTGCTCAACACTGTTAAACGTATGACAAGAAAAACATAAAGTTTACCTGTTCACCAACAACACTCAAGATGGGCACAAGGCTGACATGAATTAAACAAAAGTTGCCAGGGCCTGAAATAACAATCACCAGTAAACAGTAATCGACATTATTTTAACATAAGGTCTTAAAAGAAGACAATTGACAATTGAGTCACAAGAAGTTGCAACAAGAGTAACGTTCTCACCAACACGGTAGGAGAATTGCCCAAGAGCCTCAATGAATGGCATGGACTCAATGTCTCCTGCATTTCCAAAACTCATCTTTTTAAGTTTTATGCATAAAGAAGTTGGACAAATGGCTTTTGCTTCCACACTCATCAAGAATGTTGTAGTTAGGAGTACCTATTGTTCCACCCAATTCTATGACACAAACATCAGCTGGACCGGCCAGTCCATCCACTGGAGTCATTGCCACGTGCTCAATCCACTCTTGAATGGCATCTGTGATGTGAGGGACTACCTACAAATCCAAAGAATACAGATAACAAGGAGCACAAAGTCAGCCCCTTTGTAAGGAATCTCTCAGTATGATAGATTAGATATAGATCATCACCTGCACAGTTTTCCCTAGATAGTCTCCCTTTCTCTCCTTATTGATAACATGCTGTCATGTAGCAAGGAAACAGTAGTCACTTCAACTGTTAAACCTAGACCTTAAAACTCCGGTCACCTGAGACATAGGACACATACAGATTAACTACTGATTACCTGATATATCTTGCCGGTAGTGATATTATTGTCACGGGTTAATTTGACATCAAGGAACCTCTCATAGTTTCCAAGGTCCAGGTCCACCTTGAATTTACAACCAAAACAAGTAATTTTCGTTCAGTTAAGGTCCAATTACATCAATTTCAAAACCTCTTCTTACTTGACACTGTAATAGCAATACTGCAATAACATGATATGATGAAAATTTATGTACCTCACCACCGTCATCCAAGACAAACACCTCGCCATGCTCGAAGGGCGACATGGTCCCCGCATCAGTGTTTAAGTAAGGATCTAATTCACAAAATTTACTGTGAGTTAGAACTTTTGAACCATTATATCAAGCTTTGTAATACAGAAATGGTCTATGTCCAAAGGAAATGTAGAAGAAGATGACAAGAGGCAGATCTTTCTGATCAAATATTCACCAACCAGATTTGAGACCTCAAATTTTTTTTTAAAAAAAGAAAAGTTGAATCAAAAGGGAGAAGGGATTGAAGAAAAGACATTAGAGACAATACAAGATCTAAAAATCCCCGACTTGTCCCATCAATCCCGGATTAATCCTATTAATTTCCCGATTAATCCCCTACTAATCACAAAACGCCCTCTCCACCCAACTAGCACCTAGCTTTTTTAGAACAGTGAATTCAACATATCTTAAAACCATGGCAAACTTACAACGTAAGATCTACCAAACCACCTAGATTATGTCTGCTTAACAATGATTATAAAAACATATAAAATAAAAGTTCTTACAGTAAGTTCGAATGAGACAAATCTTCTAAAGGATATAGTATCTGTTAAGGAACCAATCCAATCCAACACACCCTCAAAGAAACAATAAAAGATAAACACATTACATCACCTGCAGCTTCGTTTTTCCAATTCCAACAAAGAATTTGAAAAAAAAAACAACTCTTCAATTTATCAGCAAAAACCCAACAGAAAAAAAGGTAGTTACACACTAACAAAAAGAAACCAAAGAAGAAACTTGAGGAAGATAAGGCTAGCTTCAATCTCTTTACTTACAAAAAGCTACACGCAAGACTAGAAAAGAAGAAGAGAGCTCATCAAATTGTCAAGAGCTATGAAGAGGAAATAGAGCAGAGACCTATTTTGATGGCGGTGACTCGGAGGCCACAGGCCTTGAGAAGCACGCCAATACTACTAGCAGTCACTCCCTTGCCCAGACCACTCACCACTCCTCCTGTCACCAATACGTACTTCATTTGTTTCTCTTCTGTTTCCATCTTCCTCCTCTGTTTCAGCTGGCTGCTACCCAATAAACCATATTTCAGATTAAAACCCAAATACCCATTTCAGAAAACCAGAACAAAAGGAACAGGAGAGCTATTTAGCTTCATAGAGACATAAACACAAACACCTAACGGGCATGAAGAAGAACAACAACAGAAACAAGAGCTAGAGTACCGTTTGGGACGAATCTGGCAAGTGGGTGTTCGAGATTTGTAACTACCGCTGCTCAACGGGAGTAAAAGGAGTGTTTGGTGACTGAGAAAATGGAGGCAGAAAAATCAGAAGAGAGAAAATGGAGGCAGAAAAATCAGAAGAGAGAAAATTGGGAAATGAAGGAATGAGAGATTTGGGGAAGCATCGGAGGCTTTATATAATGACACAAAACATTAAATCCTTAAACCCGAACAATGGGTTTCATTGTGAGAAAAAAAAAAGGAAAATCCAAATTTGGAGTAAATAAATAGGAGAATAATATTTTGATTAAAAAAGAAAATATACGATAAAAACAGGACGCTTTTCAAGTTTGTCTCGTTCGGGAGCGCAACTGTGACCGGCAAGTCACCGGATAGGCAGCAACTACACGTATTTAATTTAAATTTAAATTTAAAGGAAAAATGAAATAAACTTTGATTTGCTTATTGTTTATGTTATCTTAAACTTAGGTTTACATGTTTGACTTTTATGTAAGCCAAATTGTAATTATAGAACGTTGAGAGAGAGACGTTAGAAGTTGGTCCTGATCTTCCAATATAATCGGTTATTTAGATGGTTGAGAGTGGCTTATAATTTCACTCAACACTTTTTTTAGATGAAAACTTGAATTATATTCTATAAGTAACTCCAACTAACAATATTATTTTTAAAAATTTCACCATTCTAATTTTAATATTGAATCAACACTAAAATAATGTCACATTCAAAAAACACTTAAATAATGTTTTTGTGTTGTATAATCCAATGAATTAAACTTAGGGAAAAATTATAAAAATGTGTCATGTTGCATGATATTTTTACAAGAATGTGTCATATATTATTTGCTAATGGAAGAAATGTGCACGGTTATTTCCATTTTTTATGCAAAATATGTATTTTTTTATATAAAATGACGAAATTGCCCATAAAATTAAGAATTATTATTTTAATTAAATATTTAAAAAAATTCTATTTTATCTATCAAGTAAAACTTATATACTCAAATTATGTAATTTAATTTTCATTAAATTATTCTTAATTAAAAATTACTTTCTAAAATTATGTTATGAAAAAAATCATTTTTATATTTAGGGGCAATTTCTTTATTTTTCCTTACACAATTTACAAAAAAATAAAACAACATGCATATTTTTGTCATTAACAAATACAACACACCTTTTTTTAAACTGTCATACAATAGGATATATTATTTGCAATTTTTGCTTATAATTAAATAAAACCAATCATATCTTTATTTAATAATAAAGTAATGTATTTAAACTTTATATTTATCTATAACTAATTGATAATGCTAACTATGAAAATGGATTACTTTGTAAATTAGGTGCAGTGTCACGCCATAATAAGAATTAAACTCTTTTATCATTGGACCTAATAACATATGAGATGATTACTGTATTTTTACATATCTGCCACTAATTTTGTAGGATCCATTCATATATATATGTGAGATTTAATGGTTGAAAGATATTTTTCAACTCTGACATTTGCTATAATTATTGTCACATGGAAAGATACGAAGATATTATGGTGCAGTGCAGTATCTTTATTTTGGTGCCAGAAAAAGTGTCGTCTCTTTATGTTTTTGCCACTTAGGCAATATTCAATCAAGAGAATATGATGAATGATTAATTGTTATGAATTTCACTCTCGATTACGAAAATGTGTATTCGGTGGGTTGCAGTAATTGTCACGTCAGATTGCAAGATGTGAATTTAGATGCTAATGACATGTATTCGACAATATTTAGATTTCGAGACAAGAGATAATGACACGTACGACTTAATTGCAAATGAATAAATATATAAACAGTGCAACCATTGTTATGGATATTCTCGCGACCGGCCGATATATCGGTTCTTGCAAGTTTTTCGAGACGAAACGACCGATATCAATGAAAATATCGGTCAAATCTGGTTGACCCAGCAAAATTCAAATTGATTTCGGTATAATCCAGTTCAAATCAATTAGTTCTGGTCTACTCCAACTTAAATCAATTAATTTCGGTCTTGTCCGATCTAATCTGGTCTTATTCGGTCCACCTAATTAATTTCGGTTTGAAATTTGAGTTAATAAATAACAAATAAAAATTCAAACCCCCATTCATTCATCTCTTTCAATTTCCCGTTTGAACTTCGAGTTTATTGACAAGTTTGGAATTAAAAATGATTAAATATCATTCATTTTGTTTTTATTAAATAATATATGTGTTTAATTATTTATTTATTACAAAACACGTTTTGTCGCGATCTTCCCGTGATCTTTCCGTGATCTCCCCGAGTTTGGCAGATCTTCCCTTTCGTCGGTTGGCCGATATATCCCCGCGATCCGATATCCATAACCTTGAGTGCAACTAGCTTGAGCTTGACTCATTGGTTAGACTGCTTGCTCATTGGTTTTAAAATAGTGATCGAGACTTGATATGATATTTGGGTGGAGTATGTTTAAGGGTAGTTTTGGGTTTTGGTCATTGGTGTGTAAATTTGTAATTTTGTAAGTAGTTACGAAGAGGGGCGTAATATTGAAATTTTGAACTTAAAAGATAGTTTTGTCTTTCCAAAATAAGTTAAATATTAATAAAATAAGCCATAATTAAATATTAAATACTTATATTATGGATAGAGCTTAATCGCGTACAAATGCTATATTCGTGTACAAATATATGAATATAGCTTAGCCATCCGATCTACATATATGCGGTTCATATTGAATGCCATTTGTGATGACACGCCGCGTAAATATTAGCATTTTGGGACCCCAAAACGCGTTAAATTAATGGACTTGAGGGAACTATGATAGTTTCGGACTGAGGAAATCGAATCGATTCTTAAATGATTCAATTTCGTTGATTCGTGGCGGAAAATCCTCTTTCCCTTTTTCATTTCTGAAACCCTAATCTTCCATCTAACACAAAATCTTCAACCATTTTCCAACTTGAGCACGCCGCGCGCGAGTCCTAAGTATCTTCTCAACCGTCACTCATTGTTCACGACCATTGTTCAACTGAATTGTCAAGCAAGCCTCGTCAATGGTTCCAGTGAAGCGGAAATCTCAAGGGATTCTGAAATGCCCCAAGACAAAAAAAACAAGGTTAGTTATTCTAGTTCGTTTTGGATAATATGCATGTTAGTGTCGAGGTCTTATTGATCATTATATTGTGTTATTTAGCTGGATTCAATGGCCGTTTTAGTATTGCCCTAAATTTCCTAAATATATTTTTGTTTCCAACACCAATCAGTTGTTTCACATAAACCTATGTCAGCATTCTTTTGCGTGTTCGTCTTAATGTCTGATATTATAATTTGAGATCTACATTATTTTTTCGTTCAAACATATGTTATGTTCCGTACTCCATTTGATCATAATATTGGCTCGACATTTTGATTTCACTTTTTTAGTTGTATGTGGTATATATTGTTGGGATCAGTTCTGGTAGTTATCCTGTCTTTGTTTATAGTCCCGTCTCTGTGCAATTGCTACACATCTGTTATACATGGTTTTTCATTTGGCCGTGATGTGTTAAAATTTGTCTCTGCAAGTGTTGAGATACTAATACACCACATTCATTTTTCAGATGTCAGTTCTCATTGACTCATCTTTCCATAATCAACTCTGACTATGTTAACAGTTGTTACATCGTCTGCTGTTCCTGTATGTTAACTGTGGTGAACATATTCCATAGTTCAATCTTCCCATTATACCATATGTTGTTGCATTTACATACACGTTTGAATCATGGACACAGCTATTACTTCTATTGTACGTTAACTTTGTAAATTTACAAATTTCATTGTTCCATTTGCCCTGAACTCAAACTTCAGTATTTCAACCATTTATGTATGTTCCATTATTCCATTATGTCATATATCCCATCTTTCAGTTTTTTAAATGCCTTACCTTTACTGTGATGTCGTGCTTAATTCATGTATCCAACATTAAATAATACTGACTTATTGTTATGAAGTGAGATAATATATTCACTCACTTTTGTTATGATGTCATTACAGTGAATGACCCCACACCACTAATGCTCGAAAGTGAGATATCAGATTCAGAATATAACACCTTTTTTGCAAAATGTTGTGCGGAACAGGGGGGGGGGGGGGGGGGGTTTATGGACAGGAGATATGTTCTCAATTTGTGGGGTTTGCCCGGTTTTAAATATT
>JAYMTP010002293.1:0-20270 GCA_036897365.1 Geranium brycei
AAATACACGTCCCCCTCATTACATTTGGGTGGTTCTCACGGGTTCTCACGCAACCCTTGGTTCCCACTTGAATGTGCTCCTATATATATATATATACTTGGAAAAAACGAAGAACGCATAATATATATTACCCCGTTTCTAGCGTGAAAGGGAGGTCACCGGTGAATCCGGGTAATGTTTTGACGATCGTCTGCGAGTTCACGAGGAGCGGAAGAAGTAGGAGAAGGAACGTAAGTTCCGAGCTCATAGTCATGGAGGAAATAATTGTTTCTTAATTATATTTTTTCACACTCATCGTTAGTGTATATATAGGTTCGATAGTGAAGACCGTTTGTTGTGGAATTAAGGTGAGTGAAGGTGACATTATTATATATGTTACTATTTTGAGACTTTGCTAAGAACGTTTGTTGACTTTTGAAGGGAAAGTACAGTCCCAATTTAGAAACAAGAAGGTGAAGAAGAAGAAAAAATGTCGGTGGATCTTGATTTTGTGATTAATAGTGAAAGCATGGGCTCAATGATATTCTATTTTATCGGTTTGAAGGGATGATATTCTATTTTATCATCAATTGTTTATAAAAATGTACCCTACCGAAGGGTACGTCTCACATGCTTGGAGATTCGATCATCCGGATTGAACCCAACCTACATTATTGCACTTAGCCTCGTATGTATTGGAGCTGTAGATGCACCGTCTGTGCAAATCCGTGAAAATTAACGGAAGTGTCATTTAAGTGTTGGACGTCTGAGTTAGCACGTTCAGGGGTGGGCGTGCGTCCAGAACTGGACCGAACCGGTCAAAAATCGAACCGGACCGAACTCCCAAGTTCTTCATTTTAAGAACCAGAACCGAAACCCTTACCCACAGTTCTCGGTTCTTTGATCCCGATTTCGGTTCGGTTTGGAAGTGCACACCCCTAAGGACGTTTGAGTTAACACTTCATTGACACTTCCGTTAATTTTTACGGATTTGTATAGACGTGCAAAAATGACCATGAGTAAGAGAGATTTTTTGTAAAAATACAGTAAAGAAAGAGTTTGTGCAAAAGTAAATAATTATAAGGAGACCTTTTGTAATTTTCCCATAAATTTGTTTACCAGTAATTCATGTGAACTATGTACATTTTGAAGACATAAGCCTGATTCAAGAGACAATTCCAGAGAATATAGTGGCATAATGTTAAAGCATTCTTTTTAGGGAAAATTACAAAAACTCTCCTTGCACGGTTACAGTTTTGCAGTACTCTCCCTACGATATTTTTATCGCAAAACTATCTGTTAACTTATATTTTTTTGCACCGTTAGTATAAATCCGTTAAAAGAGATGGCAATTTCAAAATATGTTCAAAATTCTGAAATTAACCTTCATCGCTTTTGCAAAATCTCTCCGCATATTATTGCAATGCTGCACTATAGTATAAGGAGAGTTTTTGCAATTGTGTACACTAAGTGGTGAGTGGTAATAATTTTGAAAATTTGAATGTATTTTGAGTTTCTCCGTCTCTTTTAACGAATTCATACTATTGAAACAAAAAACTACAAGTTTACAGAAAGTTTTTGCAACAAAAAAAACTTAAAGGAGACAAAAATACCCACCATGAACTTGAGGAGACAAGTTAAAGAAGTTGTATTAAGAATCTTACATATGATTCATTATTGTAATAAAATTAAAATTACCCACCATAAACATTTATTCGAAGGTGGAGGACTAAAAAAAAGATCAAATAGCATAGTATTGTTTAAGAGTAGGAACAATGTATTCGCCATTACAGTGTCGGGGAGTGTCTTTTTCTTCGAGGTACACTTGAAGCAAACCATCGCCATCAAAGGGCCTAAACATCAAGGGATGTTTCTCGTCCACCATTTCGCTCGGGATCTTCACCGTCCCTCTCTGCGTCGAGAATAGGCCTATCGAGTATCTTGTAGCGTTCGAGTCCTCGTCCTCGCTCATCGTCACTCGATGGAGAGCACATGGTAGCCTTGCATTGCTCCATCCCTGCGATAACCAACATTGTTTTAAAATTTCACTGTTAGAGTACCACATCTGAAAGATGTGACCCATCAGTTTGAACTTTTAGGTGAAACTTAAAAAAACCCGTATCTCACATAAAACAGTTCCCCGGCCATGACTAGGAAAGACGAACCGGAGGGCGTTGCTCGGATCCATTCGTCGCCATCGTTCGCCTTCACTTACAAGCCACTGGCACCGTACTTGTGGATAATGGTTAACAAGCTCTTGTTGTAGTGAGGGTGGAGTTCCTTTCCTCGAGAGACTACTATAAAGCTGTTTATACACTGAATTAATTAGATACCTTAATTAAGAGACTACTATAAAGTTGTTGTACCCTAAATTAATTAAGGGTGATTAGAGTTTACAAGAGCAATTCATTAGACTGATAAAAAAAATACTCAACATGTTCAGAACAACTAAAATATATATCACATTTTGATATATGTTAGATTTAAGCTCCAATGGAGAATATTACATAGTCTCGGTCTAAAATATATTTAACACCCCTTTAGCAGTGCGCTGATAACGTGTTGTGAAAAGATCAGTTAAAAAAATGAGACAAAAACATGAGAAAGAAACTTGAGACCGAGATTAGGAGAGTAGAAGTGGTTAGAGTGAAAAAACATCTTTTTTTTGTTGTTGAAGAAATCTATATATTATAAAGGGATAATTACATATTAGTATATCCGTTGAAACCTCATTCCAGGATTGGCACCTTAAGTTTGATTTTTTTTTCTCGGTCCCTCAGGTTTAAAATGTTAACACTTCAGTCAAAATTCTGTCAAATCTAACAAAAATACTGTTAATTTTTTTTAATCCCAAAATGCCCCCAGTATAATTTATATACGGTATAATTATTTTATAAATATGAAATTACCATTTTACCCTAATTTGCATAACAAACTTAACTTATGTTCAAGGGTACGATAGTATCTTCAAATAACAAATTAAAAAATAAAAATAAATGCATGTGAAATGACTATAGTACCCCCTTCTCAACCTCTCATCTCCCATCTCTCATTCTTTCTCTTTTCACCAAAGTAAACCATTTTTATCAATTTTAATTCCAATCAACAACTCAATTCACAATTTCAATCAAAATCAACATTGCAGTTCATCTCATTTTTATTAGAACAAATTTGATCAAACAAATTTGTAATCTCAAGCACAAATTTGATCATTTTTATTGGAACTGGTTTGTTAGAATCAACGAAGGAAACAAAAAAAGGAAGATAGAGAGAGAGGGATCGGAGAGATATGGAGGGGAAGGGAGGATTGGGTTAGATAAAGAGGGTAGGTGTGTGTAATTAGGTTAAAAAGAGGGGAAGGATTGGAATTTCAAAGGTTATTTTAAATGTTTTAATTGTTTTATTTATTTACTTGCAAAGATCATTGTACCCTCAATCTATTAGTTAAATTAAATATTCAATTAGGGGTAAAAGGGTAATTTCTTAACTATTTCAAAAATTATATAAAATTGAAAATTATATACCGAAGGTATTTTGGACTTCTTACAAACCACATCCGTTAAATCTAACAGAATTGAACTTAAGTGTAACGTAACGAAACTTGAGGTACCGAGAAAAAAAAAATCAAACTTGAGGTACCAATACTGAAATGAGGTTTCGACGGGTGTATTGATATGTAATTATCCCTATTATAAATCATAACCGCGATACGGTTAAGAATTACATTAAGGACCGGTGAGACAAAACCTCCGCCTGAGTCCCATTCTGGATTTACAAGAGCATATCGGGCAAGCATAATGAAGTGAAGGCGAGGTAGGTGGGTCCACTAAATGGTTTACAACACACCACTTATTTATATTTTAGTAAAAAATATGGTTAATATAGGCTTAACTAGAGAGGAAAATAGGCAAGCCACCTATCAAACATTGCAAAACACTCCTTAGGCTTGTACTTTGGAGCTGTGTGTCCTGCTCCCTGCAAACACACATTTAAATTCATACATATTATTTATCACCAATAATTACACATATGAATATTAAATTTAATTTCATACCAATTTATAAAAAAAATATATATGATTAACTTTAATGTTATTTACCTTTACTGTGGTAAATGTAAGCCCATAGTTTTCGTCAGAGTACACGACCGAATACCTAATTTATCGTCGATAAAAAGTATCAGAGTAACATACAGAAGTAGTGTTGTAAAAATGTTAGACGCTAGTCAAGCGAAGATAACATTTCAGAAACTATTAAAAAATTATAAAAAAATTAATTGAATAAGTGAGAGATTACAAACCCTGGGGCCATCCACGCTAGTCCAATCTTGTGTAATGGGCAAATTCAGAGATTTGATCCAAGCATGTGTCCCCATATATGGAACAGACAAATCATGATCGCCACTGTTGCAATCAAATCAACAATCATGTATATATCAAATCATCGATAGTTATTTTAAACCCGATTCAACTCAAAAACTCAAGTTGATTTACCTGTAAACCAAAGCTCAATAGGGTGCTTTCGTTAGGTTTCTTTCAACCTCGATGCTACTTACAATATTGGTCACATAATTCAATGTCTCGTTACATCGTGCCCACGTGTCTTTAGTCCCCTGTTTGTCACGTCTACTTTGTTAGTCGCGAAGTTCTTTGAAATCGAAGTATGCATTTGATATATCAGGTTTTAAACACTCGAACTTTAATATATACGAACCTTTCTGATGTGAAGAGCTTCTCGAACATCTACGTCGTTGGCCCATATGTAGCACAATACGTAGTTGTAGGGCTACGTTATAACGTAACAAATTCATATTCATGTAATAAGCGTGAAGTTTGCAAGCTATCGAGGAGAGTATGGAGAAAATAAATAATTACCCGACACCATTTTATGGGTTCTCGAGGATTCGAAACGAGAAAGTCTACGAAATCATTGCTGAGGTTGATGCTTCGATCCCATTTCAATGATTTGGATGGCTTTGGGGAAAGCAAATCACACTAATAATACATGTATAACAATTATATGATTCACCTCGTATAGTTCTTCGGATAAAAGCGATGTATAGTATGCATATAAAATTCTTGTATTATAATCTGTGCGTTAATCGATAACTTGGTTTCCGAGCACAAAACCCTGAACAATGTTGAATACGTATATCAACAAATTAAAAGAATATCGAAATGCCATAATCGAGTTTTTTTTTCACTTTACTTTCATATTCAGTCTCGGCCCGAGTCCCGCTTCATTGCCTACATATATTGAATTAACCAAATAAGTATCAATATACAAATGCGACATTTTATATATACATATGCTCTTACGGATCTTGATTTATCGTTATTAAGCGATACTAATAAAATTTCAATCTTCAAAAAGAAGAAGAAGAATTTAATTATCGTAATAATATTACCGTTATATATTTCTTGGACGAGATTTGGACCGATCAAGCCCGTATAAGAATCGCCGGCAATGTAGAGGTCATTTCTGAGGAACTTAGGGTGAGCTAGAAGCCACCGTTGATTAATCCATAGTCATAGTTAACTAATAGAATTAAATCATGATTACGATTTATAATGATCGCGTAATCATTACCTTTCGGAGGAATTCATAATTTTGCGCTACGGCCAAAGTGTCGGAAATATTATATCCCTCGTTGGTTGTCGCGTATGAGAAGCCAGTTCCAACGGGAGCGTCTAAAAATATTATACTCGCCGACTAAAGCAACAATATGTGTATATATCACCATTTATCGTTACACGTTTAAAAGATATGAATTCTATTAAGAATTTTAACAAATATTTTATGCATCGCTATAAGAATATTGTATACGAAACAATTCTCTTACCCCAATCTGAACTTTAGGTCATTTCATACCGACAAATTTTACGCATTTAGACTAATTTACTATTCAAATTTGGTCACGTTATATATATACATATACCTTCGTCCATGAGTATGGATTTAATGTGAATGTCGGCGTAGTCCTCGATTTCTCAAAATCGAATTGCAATGGACCTAT
This sequence comes from Geranium brycei, assembly GCA_036897365.1. Lineage (NCBI taxonomy): Eukaryota > Viridiplantae > Streptophyta > Magnoliopsida > Geraniales > Geraniaceae > Geranium > Geranium brycei. Next base: position 5,995 of record JAYMTP010002293.1, read on the forward strand.
ATATTAAGAAATATGTGTTACGAAGTATATATTGTGAAATATGTGTATATATACTATGTATACGAAATATGAAGTATATACTGCAAAAATATGTGAACATGTGTACTGCATACAGTGTTATAAAAAACTGCTAGACGCTAGTTGGGCGGAAAGTAACTTCCAGAAATTAATTTGAGATTAATCAAAAAATAAATCAAATTAAAGAATTAATCAAAAATCATAGAGGATTAATCGAACAGAGTCGCAGATTTTTACAGCACTGGCCATATATACAAGAAATATGAAGTATATACTGCAAAATATGTGTGTGTATATATATATATATATATATACACCAAGATGTTCATAAATCATTCCAGACAGAGCGGAGCAACCGGGGCCTCCGGTGAGCCATAGCAAAAGAGGGTCAAAATCCAGAGTCCTCTCCGACTCAACCAAGTAGTAAAAGAGCTTCGCCTCCTCCAAATCTCCAACTCTGACATACCTTAATACATTATCGTTTTAAGATTACTCGATAATTAAGCAGACGCCACTAACACACGTATATATAGGGAAAATGACACTTTTGTACACCAAACTATACACAACTTCCACTTTCATACTCTATCTTTTTTTTCTTTTTTTCAGTACCCTGAATTTCATTTTGGGACAATCTACTCCTAAAATACTAAAAATATCTAAACTACCCCTGAAATTGAACCAAAATTAAATCTGGTCTAATCGAGAGAACCAGCCCAATTTTGGTATTGCTGAAAATACCAAAATGCCCTTAAATCAATTTCAAATTTTCAAAACCTACTCTCTTAACTCTCTCCTCCAATCCCCCTTGAAAAATGAAGAACGCTTAATTACCCCGTTTTGAGCATGAAAGGGAGGTCACCGGTGACAACAACCAGGGGTGTAAACGAGGTAAATCGAGCTGAACCACGTAATAAATTACTTAAACAACATACAAAAACTAAGAGTACTTGCTGAAAAGACACAAATGCGAGAGAGAAATGCATTTAGTTTGATTTTCAATTTTAACTTTATTCAAAGAGTAATTTTGCCACTTCAAAAAAATGAGTCTATCATATGCAAATCACATGCTATCATTTTGACTTGACGGTTGATTGTGTTAGGATAAGTGAAATAATAAAACACTTAAATGGGTATAAAAATTACGTTTGTAGTTAAGGGAGTGCAAAATACAAATAATGTTTAGTTAAAGAGACCTAAATATAAATTAATGGCGTGTCACGGATAGGAGCGTTCAATATGGACCCTGAATCGGTCTCGAACCAAGAATCGAGTCGAATTATAACTAAAAATCAAGATTTATAGACAATGATTTGGGTTTGATTCTAGTTTTAAGAAAACCAACGATTGTGGTTCAGTTTTGGTTCTTACAAATCATAAAACGCAGTTAATCGATTAAGAGCCAAATCAAACCTACTCACACGTAACATTATATTTAGTTGATTTGTAAAGTTTACATTCCGATTGAACTGCAATATTCAAACCATGACATTATGCTGTCGCTGTTATTCAGCCCAAATTCGTCTAATTTAACTCATACACTGGCCTTAAAATATAACCAATTCTCATCAGTTGAAACTGCAGAACCAAACCGTCTGAAACCAGTTAGAGCCAACCGATTTCACTCACACGGTCATGCCTTTGGTTCCTCAAATTCAAAAGTCGAGAATATTGGTTCGGTTCAGTCCGATTCCAAAACCATGGCCACCCCAATTGCAAAATTTGTAATCCTTCAAAGTGGAGGGGTGTACCAATAATTTGAATATTTTCCAAATTTCACATTCCCGCGCACATTAGTCGAACAAACCGAACATCTGCTAACATGCACAGAGTTCATGATATCCTTATGGGATAATGACACTTTGTTACACTTAACGATGGCAAAATGACAGTTTTATACCCTAACTAATGAATTCTCTTTTTTAGTACCTTGACAATCCACCTCTAAAATGCCTAAAATACCTAAACTACCCCTGGTTCAAAAAATCATTATTGAACCGATTTAATTTATATTATCTCTGTTCAATGTGGTTTATATTTAAGATGCAATTACAATTATACCTCCAAATCTAAAATTAAATTCAAGGGCATAATAGTTATTTGAGGGATATTTAAATTTCTTAAAACAGGGGTATTTTAGTCATTTAACATAGATTGTCACAAAAAAATTATCAAATACTAAAAAGATATTCATTCATTAGGGAATGAAATTTTGCTGTAGTTATGTCATTATCCCTATCCATATTGTTCACTCCAATTTTCGTCCCCATTTTCTCACACTTTCTTTAGCCTTCCATCGTTTCCACGTCGTTTCTATCGCCACAGGCTCAAAACCAGCCACAAAATCTCTTGATTTCGCTGAATTTTCCGGGAAAAGGAAGAGTGAAGAAGAGGGTTTTTCTGGGTTTTTCGTCGGCCATGGATCGGTGCTGTACCCTAAACGTGAAGAACCCAATCGGAGCTCCGATTCTGCTGAGGAACTCGATTCCCCAGAGACCCAATTCCTGGAATTTCAGTAACAGAGACGACGCGGCTTCGAGGGTCTTCGATTTCAGATCTCTCAAACGCAGAGCTCGAGCTTCTAGCTCCTGTAATTTATTTTTGGTCAGAGCCATGGCCAGGAACAGCAACAATCCCGATTCCGATTCAGGTAACTCTTTTCTGGGTTTTCGTTTTCCTGGAAAATTGGGGATCTATGGACTGTTCATGGTGTTAATTAATCATATTGGGACTTTCTGGTATTAGATTGTGTAATTTATAGTTGTGCATTTTGAACCCGGTGATTGGATTGCTATGATTTGAAGTTTGGATTTTTATGTGGATTTCTCCAAATCCCAATTGTCTTTATTTTGAGCTTCTGGTTTGAATTGTTGTTAATAAGCTGTAAATAGAAGGAAATGTTAATTGTTCTATGGTAGGAGTTGATGTGTATTGTTTAGGAACTAACACAAGTTTGGATTTGGAGGACTATTAGATATAACTTGTTTTTGAAGCTGAGACATGGTTTGGTCAACAAATTTATGTGTAGAAACTCTGAATCAGCACTTTTAGTTGGTTACGATTTGATGATTATGGTTACGTTTGCTGCAATTCTTGTGCCTAACCGTGTTCTATGTTGCGGCATTTCCAAGAATTAGTGACATGTATTGGGAAAAAATTGGGAAACATTGTGAAAATCTGTATTCAGTTACATTTATGTTGGTGTAAAGATCTTGACGTGACCTTAGAAACTCTGAATAACAGATAGAGTAGTGAAGCAAATTGCCGTTGACAGAATATGTTTACTTTGCTTGAACATGGACACCGAGATAGAGTTATATGCTTCCCGACTGACAATGAGGGTATAGTGGAGCATTCCCGGCTAACTTTGGAGCAATTTTAGTCAGGTATGGTCACATCTAGTTGGGTATCCACATGCCCGACTGATTTGCAGGCCATACCTGACTGATAATCATTTTTCTAGTAGTGTACTTAACTGGAGTCTTCCCAAATATGGCTTTTTGCATCTGATTTTATGATTGGCTTATAGAGTTTTTACATTCTGGATCTTCAACTTAAAAACTACGTATTTTGGGTTGATGATGGTTGTAGGAAATGGTGACAAATCCCTTCCCGGGGGCGATGGCACGAGAGGAAACCGCTTTTCGGAGGGCAACAAATCAAATGACGTTGGTTCTCAGAAGTCGAACCGTGTAAGCTTGGACTGGAGAGAATTCAGAGCAAATCTATTCGCTCGGGAGCAGGTGACTTAAACACTGTGAAACTATTATTTCACATATATTGAATTCTGAATATGTTTTTTTGCCTATTAATATAGGATTACAAATAGTTAAAGAAAGTTCTACTTCTATCGAAAATACCACCACCTTCCCCCGAGCAGGTACCCACTAGGATTCAGACCTCTGACCTCTTATGAGATAAGACGCCCACTTGACCACTATGCCAACCCTGATAGGCGAATTCTGAATATGTTTTTCCAACGAACAATTTGATGTTTGTGATTTTGTTTGGTACTTTAGTATGAACATGTTAACTTGGTGAGCTCACCTATTTTTGAAATCTCCTCATAAACATAGAATGACGGTATACAAGAAAGGGAAAATAGCGAAAACCTGCGGTATACTATCACACTTTTGCAAATAGGTGCTGTTAATGGCAAAATGGTGCTCTGAACTTCAATTTTTGGTGCAAAATGTGTGCACTTGACGAAATTGCCCGTGATGTTAAGAATTAACATTTTTATAAAATAATTTTACCACAAAATTTGATTATGCAGATTTTATTTAAAAGGTGCTTTCAGAAAAACTAAAAAAAATAACAATTCTTAATGTTAAGGACAATTTTGTCATTTACACACATTTTGCACAAAATATCAAAGTTTAAAGCACCTTTTTGCCATCAACAAAGTGCTCATCACCCTCTTGCAAAATCGTGATAGTATACATCAGGTTTTTTGCCATTTTCCCTGTAAGAAATAACCAAATACTCATGCTCTCGCAAAAGCGTGATAGTATACATCAGATTTTTGCCATTTTCCCTGTAAGAAATAACCAAATACTCGTGCTTGGAACTTCTCACAGGAGGCGAAGGCGGACCCTAATGCTCACGACCAAGTCGTGGTTCCCCGCAACTCAAAACCTCTCGGCTTGAAATGGGCGCATCCCATTTCAGTACCCGAGACAGGATGTGTCCTCGTAGCCACTGAAAAGCTTGATGGGGTGCGCACCTTCGAGAGAACGGTCGTTCTCCTCCTGAGATCCGGGACAAGTCGCCCGCAGGAAGGGCCGGTCGGGATAGTCATCAACCGCCCGCTCCACAAACAGATCAAAGACATGAACCCCACCAACCTCCACCTGTCCACAACCTTCTCCGACTGCTCCGTTCACTTCGGTGGCCCCCTCGAGGCGAGCATGTTCTTGCTAAGATCAAACTCGAAACTCGAAGGATTTGAAGAACTGACCCCCGGCCTGTGCTACGGGGCGCGGTACAGTCTCAACGAAGCTGCGGAGATGGTGAATAGAGGGTTGGTCAAGCCAGACGATCTCAGGTTCTTTGTCGGGTATTCTGGTTGGCAGATTGATCAGTTGAAGGAGGAGATCGAATCTGATTACTGGCACGTGGCCGCCTGCAGCTCGGATTTGATATTCGACCGCTCGTCAGATTCTTCATCTCAGGAGTGCCTGTGGGAGGAGATCTTGCAGATCATGGGCGGCCGGTACTCTGAACTGAGCAGGAAGCCAAAGCAAGACATGTAAGTAACTATGAAGTAGCTTATGTTTTTTTTTGCATAATATATGATGTGACCTCTAATTAGGAAGTTGAAAACCAGATAAAAATGTACATATAGTTTGTTCCTCTCTGGATATAGACCTTTTGATTCTGTGGTTTCTTGTATGTAATGATACTTCACTTTCTTGTCTTGAAACAAGAATGTGCAGTTTAGTAAATGTCCAATTTCTGTAAGTATAGTGAACCTTGATGGTCAAGAGATACCGATCAATAATCAATTTAAGTATTCATGTTTTATTATTCATAAGGACGGAGAATTAGATAATGATGTTAACTGCAAGAAACCGGTTCAGTTTTATGGAACTCGGCATAACCCAGGGAGAACTCGGGATTTTTGACCTCTCCGAGACGAGAAGACAAAACTCGGTCAATCCAGTAAGTCAAGCTGACTCAACTCGATTCGCAAGAGCGAAAAAACCTTAAATCCAGAAAAACGAAAAAAAAACCCCTAAATCCAAGCTCCATTTTCGACAATTTAAGGGTCCGTTAGGGGGAAACATTATTTTCGCCGAGTTCTCCCCGTTTTCAAACGTTCGTTTCTATTTCGCCTTCGCCCGAGTTCTCCCCATTTTCAATGTTCGTCTCTATTTCGCCTTCGCTAGTGTGTCTCGAGTCTGCCTTTGATTCAAGGATCAGATGGATGCCAAAATGATGTTTGAGAACAGCAAATTTGTCCCGAGTATAAAATGAGACCAATAGAAATAACTTGTATAGTGTTAGTTTAGGCACCAAGTGTTGTATATATACAATAACTCATTACAAAAGTATGATATTATCGGTCTCATAAAAATCTCTGACTTGCTGGATTAATTCTCGATTAGTTGAATAATTTGATTATTTTTCTCACCAGTCCCCTATTAATCCCTGATAAATTCATAAAAGCCCTGTATATCCGACAAGCGTTTTTTAAAACACTGAATACAATAAAGCCAATTTTGCAATTATCCCATAAATCTATCATATTACATTTAAGAATCTAAACATTGAAATTTACACAAACAAATCAAATCACACTTACAGAACACACAAATTTCACAGAACAACAACTTCATGAACATCATCATGCTTCTTCTTCAACTCCAAAACCATAACCTTGAGCGTGCTCACGATCGAAACCAGATCCCTCGAATACTCCCTCTCCATCTCCAAATCCTCCACCGCGACCGCCAGCTTGCGCCTCGCCTCCCTCAGCTCCCTCCTCTCCTTCTCCAACTCCTCCAGCATCGAATCGACCTCTCCCCTCAGATACCTTTCTTGCCTCGCAAGTTTCCTCATCTTCACACCCTCCCTCACAAGGTTCACACAAACCCTATGGCTCTCCAAATCGCAGCGGTTCCATATCGTGCTCACGGTCGCTGAGACGCCGTACTTGGCCCAACCGAACAAATCATTGATCCTATAGTAATAATAACAACAGTGATCGATCCCGGAATTAGGGTTTGGGTTCAGGAAGCAGAATCCCTCGCGGTTGGTGATCAGGCGGGAGCGGTGGAGATCCTGCAGCAGAGACGCCAAGACCTTTCCGTGGATGACCGTGTTGAACACCTCGAGCTCGTCGTACTCGAGGTCTTGGCCTACAACGGCTATGAATGTGAAATTTTCGGGTTTTATCGCGGGGGAGAAGAAGGTTTCGAGCTCGTGGACCGCCAGGGTGGTGCCGTTGTGGGAGTTAACGAAATGTTTCTTCGAATCTAAGCTAAACACAACCATTTTGTGAGCAGAAATGGAGAGAAACCAAGAAAATTTTGGAAAAATAGTGAGAAACAAAGATAGGTTTAATGACTTGCACTCCAAGAATATATACCTTTCTTCTCTCCCACATGAAAGCTACATCAAGTCATTTTGGAATAATATGTTTTATCACAAAAACTTATTCTGAAATTGTTTTTTTTTTCTGCACTGTTAATAATAATGTTAGAGTACAATATCTGAAAGATATAAATCTATTCTCAACTTAAACAACAGTCTGACCTTCCACCTATCAGCTTGACATTTCCAGTGGGAATTGGGTTTCTGTATGCTGTATATCTGAGGTTGATTCTGCTTTGAATGCGACGTGTAAAAATATATATTATGTCCGTATTGTGTAATTAATGAAGATAAGAATATCAAGAATTTTACGTGGTTCACCAATAAGGTATCTGTCTATACGTCTGCCGGCAGAGATGAGAAATTTTATTAGAAGGAAACAGTATACACCGATAGCAGTTTAGTCGATACTCGAATCGTTTATATTTCTAACCAGGTTACATAAAGGATGGTATAAACTGGAAACTAAAGTTTCACCTAGATTTTAACCTCCAACTTTGTCGTGACAAGAATTTCAATAAATATAAAATCTCGATACTTCAAGACATATCTAACAATATCAGGTGAATATTTCTATAGTACTTGTCAAATTTGTTGCCGATGTGACAATACATTCATTTTTGTTCATAGTTCTTTTTTCTCCCTCTTACTAAATTTTGCGAGTTGACTATACATAACTCTCTCGTACGTGCTCACTGATCGATTATCTGAAACCTCGTACTGATCTTATTACAACTTTATATATATCCGACAACGTTTTTGATGGGGATCGATCACCTGAGCTTTGTCTTCTCGTCTCGAGCCCTCCGGACAGCCTGCTGCATTTGTCTCTCGTGTTCTTTGAGCATGTCGTCGGCGTTCCCTCCGTAAGGCATCAACGGTCCAGAGTACTGGATTTTCTTCTGTACGTTATACCCCTAAAATCACACAATACATATCTTCACCAAGAACTGAAAATATATATACATGGGTGGACGAGAGGTGGACACGTTCAGAACCAAACCGTTTCCCCTTATACAAGTGTGTCGGGAGGGTAAAAATTGAGAGCAAGGCTGCCCAAAAATAGTCGGACTGACCAGAGCCGACCAGAGAAATAACCGAACTAATAAAAAGAACCGAATTAGTTTGATTCAAAACCGAACCGAATCGAAACTCCATCGATTTAGTTTTTGTTTATAAAATAAGAACATATAAAAAAATCAAACCGAACCAAAACCCGATCGATTTGGACACATGACTCATTTGAAGCCATCGATCTTAATTAATTGAGCATACAAAGTTTTAAGCCAACAAAAAAAATAAGTTAAATAATAAGTCCAGCCCAAAATGTGAGAATTTCATGAAAAACGGTTTAAATAAAATTCAACTGACAACCGGCAAGTCAAATAATAAGTCAAAACAGTATAAAATGTTAGAAATTCATGACATTCGGCTCATCAGAAAGTCAAACCGAACCAAACCGAATACAAACATGCTCAAATCCGAATCTAATTCCATCGGTTTGATTTCATTTTTTATTTTTATAAAACCGACTGTTGATTCGGTTCAAAACCGAACCCACTCACAACTGAACTGCGAACAACCAAAACGTAGAGCATTAACAAAGGAAGCCCATGACGTACTCACTTCCGACCCAAAAGACCAGTCTATCAAGTTTTCAATCTTGATCTAATATTTACTCGACGTGAGATCTAAACCCAACAAATTGTTGGGAAGTTTCCGGCCTTACTCAGGTGGAGCATCGGAGGAAAGCCCACACATATTGGAGCCCACATTTAACTCAAAAGACTGGCTTATCAAGTTTAGGGTCTAATGTGTATATAAACTTTTTTTATGCTTAGTACTATTTTGACGTGAGACTTTGAACTCACGCGTGTACATAACGTATGACTAATAATGACGAGTGTGTTTAACAATTTCTCACCGTGCCATGAACTTTGTGGTCTTTCTTAACAGCCGCATGAGATCTTAGGGTAGAAGAAGCATTGGGGTGAACCATCGACATGGAGTGAGAGTAACCATTCTGTGCACCTCCGATATCGACCCGCCGCGTCGACCCCAATCCCTCCCTCTCCGCCAGTTTCGTGCTTCCTCGTTTCAAATTCGATCCCTATAGAATTAATATGTTTCTACGTTAAGTCCTGACTATGAATACGATAATTCAAATATAAATGTACAACATATTCATGTATCAAACCTTTGCAGGAATTTTAAATTCTCTTGACACTCTCACTGATTCTATACCTCGTCCTCTCACACTCTCTGCTCGTTGCCTGAAATCAAAACATTACCTGTATAATTGGGATAGAGAAGAAATTCGCTAAAACCAAATCTGGGTGTCCAAAAATGTCTGAACTCTAGAATGTGCAGTGCAAAATTGTTAGAAGGTGATGGACCGTAGAATCTTTAAGTGTGCTATGTGAAACTTTGTTGTCACGTGTCGCACGCTGAGACAGCGCGCGTTCAGATCCGCTCGATCGTCAAACGTCCGAACGTTCGACGGCCGTTTGTAGCGGAATATGTCCCAATCCGGATAATTGCAAAAGCTGACGGTGTATAACAGTGCTTTTGCAAGGAGTGTTCGTGCGCTACTTTTATTAAAAAAAATTAAAAGAGGAGTCACATGCCGATCACGTGATCACAATTTTCTTTTCCGAAATATAATTTCTACTAAAATAAAATGAAATTAAGAAAAACAATTCTTTACATGTATGTTCTATGATGATAAGTGTATATATTTACTGTGGGATCGATGTATTTCAATACAAATTTGGTAGCACGTTTGGAAGTCTAAATTTCTACCGTTTGTTGGATCGCTCAAGATTTGGCGAGATTTGTCCCAGCGCGCGACACATGACAGCAAAGCTCTACCAGAGTCATTTCTACCACGGTCATTTTCGTAGTTCTACCGAATCCATCTGTTTCTACCGGCACACACTCAAGTTCTACCAGTTGGGACGGTTTGTGTTTCTACCCTAGTTTGTATTTGATTTATCATCTATTTATTGATATATATAATTTTTTTTTACTTTGAATGGTATTTTCAAATAGTTTTTACACTTATCCATTTTCGGGAAAATAAAGATTTGGAAAACGAACCTTCTTGCTTCGTCGTTTTCAAGTTTGGCATCTAACTCCTTACTTGGAGGGTACTTTGGTAAATCCGACGGAGAACAAGGTAGGGGCTCTGTGGTAAAGAACTGAAATATGAAAAGTAAGAACCCAAAATTAATGATAATTAATTAGTTGTCTAAGAGGAGACTAGCCGTTAATCTGGTCAAGAGGGTCTTCTAAAAATTAATGGAGAACTGTAAAAAATTAATCATATTAAAGAATAAATAAACAATTAACCAAACGGTTAATTGATCAGGATTAATCGGACAAGTCATAAAATTTTTCGAACAGATGATCATAATTAGTCGCGTAATCAAGAAACCGATATGACTTAGGATATCATCCCGGTTTGCTTCTTCTCAATGTTATCGATTTTTCGTGTGTTTCTTTTCTTGTTCAGTCATTATATGGCTGAGAGTCTGTTGCTTCCTTTTCGGACATCTCTTTTCCTTTTTCAATATTAATGTCTATTTGCTGATACAAGAAAAGAAAAAAGAACCATATATATGCATATATGCATGTGGCTTCAAAGTGAATACATAACTCACATCACTTTTAAGTGCAGAAGAAGCTGAGCCTCTATTCTCTGGTTCCACTGCAAGAAGCTTGTCTGTGAGAGCCAGGGCTGATTTGGGCAAGTCTTGGAATGTATATGCAACATGTCTCTCATAAGGTTGATGGGGCTTGAAGCTAGTTGCTAGTGGCAGCTTTGTCCTTTTCCAGTACCCTTCTGATGGTGACCCACAGAGCTTGAAGATCTTGTGCATTTGCTCCACCTGGAATTTCAGTTCATTGTAATGGTTTCAGTAACTGAAGAGACCAAAACGCTGTTGGGGCTGAGTGAAACGTCAGTAAAATTCGAGAACTTCACAGAAACGCCTCTTGTTTTTGGAGGAGTTAAAAGTGAAAATCGTGCAAACTAGGAGGGAGGGAAGTAAGTGAAGTTTTCCCTTTGTAAAACTTGGCATCCCCTAACAATTGTTGGGGGGAACCGAGTGGTTACTAAGGAGAAGTATAGTACTCCACATACATATCAGAGCCCAATTTTGACATAAAAGACTGGTCTGTCATACAATTGCTGAGGAGAACCAGAGTTTTATCAAAAAGAAGCGCACTACAAGTAAGCTCATATACACTTACATCAGAGCACAATTTCGGCCGAAAAGACTACCCTATCAGGTATTGTATCCAATGTGTGTGTAAAATCTTTCTTGAATTCACAATCTTCCGATGTGGGACCTTGGCTCAATGTGGAATTCAACAATATATGGCTCTCCACATTGAGTCATCATTACATTTGTTGGCTCTCCCTAAGCTCAAACCTTCTTCTACCGGTTTTTGATAATTATGAGTGCAGTGCTCCGGTTTTCGATCTACCTCCGCCTCCCGTTCCATCTTCCACGTTATCGCCTATACGCTAGTTTACAATCTCAACATCCATCTTCAGTTTGAGGGGGCATCCTAAAATTACCTCATCCCCAAAATTCTCTAACTCTTCCCAAACTCTAACTTCCAAAAACAATGCATATAAAATAACATAACCCAAATCTTGATACACAACTTGCTGATAAAAAACATATAAGATAATGTGTTTACCTCTGTCCGCCCGGGCATGATAGGCTTCCCGGCGAACAACTCCGCGAGGATGCAACCAACACTCCATAGATCGATGCCAGCTCCATAGTCCGTCGCGCCGAGCAGTAACTCGGGTGCCCTATACCACAGGGTCACGACACGGCTGGTCAACGACTGCTTCTTGCTAGGCTCGTAGAAATTGGCCAGGCCAAAGTCTCCAATCTTGAGGACTCCATTGCCGTCGATGAGGAGGTTCGAACCCTTGATGTCTCGGTGAAGAATGCCACGTTTGTGGCAGTGCTTGAGCCCACTTAGAAGTTGTTTCATGAAACATTTTATCTGCAATTATTCATCACATACATATGATTCCTTAAAATTATGGGGTAATTGTATTTAACTAGTTAGTGTCCAAAGTTAGGGGTGGACACTTTTAGACCCAGGACCGGTCTTGAACTGGGAACTAAAGCGGACTTGAAGTCGAAAAACCAAAATAGAGAGTAAATGTTCGGTTTTGGATCTGAATTTAAGAGAAACATTCAATTTTGGTTTGTACGTGTCAGCCTCTCGCTCACACGTGCACATATATATTATTCACCTTTCATTGTTATTTTGTTTGTAAACTTTATATTTGATTGTATTGGAACAATTAATTAATCTTACCATTCGGTTTTCGTTAGTGTTTTATATAATTACAAATTTAATGTGTTTGGCTATAAATCGGACACACATTTAAGTTAAGATTGAAAACTGATCAATTCCAATAGGGTAGGACTGGAACCGAACCAGCCAAAACCATATCATTTCCTACATAGTGGTTCCTGGTTTAGTTCTCATATATTGAGAACCGAGTGATTCGATTCAATTAATATCTCGGTTAACTACCTAATCTAATTAATATCCTTTTAGTCCCCAATTAACACTTCTCATCAAAAGGCATATACTTTAACTACATTAATTTCTCAATTAATTCCCGATTAATACCCAAAAGGCTCTCACCGCCCGACTAACAATTTTAGAGCACTGTTAACTACAAGTAATGTGTTGGGAGTTTCCTACACGACGAACGAATCGCGCGTAAGGATAATATCGCCGGGCGCGGTCATACCCGACAAAGACATTGAAAAATGTTTATCAAGTATGGTTCAGACACCCACACCTTGACACACAGAATAAACGAGTCGGGTATTTTAAACCATACCCGACACAAGCACATTGCTAGTGTAGAGTCAAATACAACCATCACAAAACTAACCCTGTCTACGTACCTGCGGTTCGGTGAACTTCATGCCGGGTCTTGCCACGAGCCCGGTCAGGTCATGGTCCATGTACTCAAAGACTAGGTACAAGTTTTTTGAGGTACTTGTAGTGACAATGGCCTCAAGCTTGATCACATTTGGGTGGTCGAGCCTACGCAAAATGTTGATCTCTCTTGCCATGAAACGCACACTCTCTTGATCCATATTCACAAACCTAACTTTCTTCATAGCAACAATTTTACCCGTTTTACGGTCTCGGCCTCTGAATACAGTGCTGTATGTTCCTTGCCCAATCTGCACAACATCAGAAAAATAGTGTGTGTAAAATTAGGCTGTACATATCGAGTCGGGCTGCACAACTAAAAGCTCGAGCCTATCAGTTGGGTTTGACCATTTCCTTTCTATATAACCTTTTGATTTCATTTTCGTTCAATGTGGGACTTTATATTCTCACCATAATATGCATATAGGTAAATTATATGTCGATATGTATAAAATGACTAAAACGTCCTTCGTTAAGTTTTCAAATTTTCAAGGCAACTAAATAATAATCCGAACATGAATATGTTATTATAAATAATTTTTGTATAGTTCGCCCGCAGTAAGTCGACTACGTCCTCTAACATAGGATAATTTTATTTGAGAGAGGGCACACAATCACGAAGTATTCAACTATCTCGAGAAAACTCTCTGTTGCTACGTTTAGTATTGGCATATTTTTTAGCGCAAGGTAAAGATGTCGGCCAAGATGTCGCAACACATTTGGCGTGACATAATCCGTGCAGGATTAGGCAAGTTACGAGACTTTCCTATTTTGGTTAGCAAAAACCCAGCGCGCGAGTCACGAGGGATTTAGGCAACCTCCAGCAGGGATATAAGACACGTCAGCAAGGCTAATTGAAGGCGGCAACGCCAACCTGTCACTTGCCAATAACGCAAGGCGGCAAGGATTTCCTAATCGGAATTGAAAACCGATTAGGCTTGAGGAATTGCTATAAAAAGCATGTGCTACCCCCTTAGCAATTCAGACGTTCTCTGTGCTAAAATCTTAGAGCTCTTAATCGTGCAAGGCTGGCGGATTGAGAGGCTAGATCTTTAGAAGAACGGTGTCGATCACATAAACATCAAAACGTAAGGGTTTGAGTGTTTGTGATTTGAGGGTATGTGTTCGTGATTGAAGACTCACGAAGAAACTTGTCGAAGACAACTACGCCG
>JAYMTP010002294.1:0-20266 GCA_036897365.1 Geranium brycei
GTTATATGCCTCGGAATCAAAATACTGAGGTGAGGTTTAACGAGCCTTTGTTATATAAATTTAGAAAGTTTTTTTTGAAGAATATAGACCCGAAAAGTTACGTCTATGCAAGTAAATGAGATTATTTATTTATAAATACTTAAGAGTCAATAAGACAAAATTTTAAATAATTTGAATGTCAAATATGAAACCATCATTAATGAAAACTCACCAAATACTTTTAAACCCTATACAACAATAATTACTTATTATTATATGATTAAGATGGTATAGGAGATTATTAACACGTGATATTTATTATCTGCCAACACTCTCACCTAATAAATAATGGCATTACCATTTTTATGGCAAGACGTCAAGTTCTGATTAACATACAAAACAATATGTAGTATTTATGATGACATTGTATTTTCATTGATTTGTACAATCATAAAGAAGCTCTCTCCATAAATAAATGGACCAATATTATAAAGGAGAAAATGACTCATAATTAACGGCATGTATTGAAGATCGTGATACAATTATATACAACACTAAAAACAAGGAAACCTTTACCTTTAATTTCGGTCCAATTTAATGTCATTTTGGAAATTATTATAGCACAAAAATAAAAGTTGTGGGACTCTCAAATCAAATGTACTATAATCTTGACAGTCGTTTTCCCTATTCCTCGTCAATCGAACGGTTCTTATTGGGGATAAGATCTCTGACAGCCAGCTTGGGCTGTCCGTGACCACATTGAGATCTTTCATTACTAAGAATTTGTTGAAGGAGGGACAAATTTGTATACTACAAGTAATTTTTTTTATAGGCTACATATGAATTTCTAAACATTGTTTTTAGAGTACAAATTAATGGTCTTTAAAATATTCTCGTGAGAGTATAATAGGAGCCTAATAATATGTCAGTATAAGAAATTTATCTTCAATGGTGCAAGTGAATCGAGTCAAACTCATATTTTTCAGGTCTCGGTTTGACTCGAAAAAGAATAATTTGACTTGAGTTCGACTTGTGCTTGAACGAGGTTATCTAGTTAATCTCGAGTTCAAATTGAAAAAAAAAAATTATTTTGATACGAGAAAAGATAATCAAATTTGAAATCGTGTTGACTCATTCGATCATTTAATTTTCACAATAAATATTTATTAAAAATTATAAGTTTATTAACATAAATAAAAAATGATATGATTAGTTACTCAAATCAAATATTTTACGAATTTAACTCGGACAACTTATTAAATATTTTGTTCTATTGTTTTTCTATTATAACTAACTATAATTAGGATAACATTTTAATTTTCTATTGTATATGTGAAGTCTTTTAATGTTAAAATATATTAATAAATGTAATATAGGAAATAATTAATAGTTTTTTTTAACTACAACGCATCCATATTCAGACCTCTACATTAATAGTTAGTATAAAATCCTTTCAAATAAAATTTTAACTTAATTTCTATATATTTTTATTGTTTTTTTATATTTTATATCTTAAATTTAAAAATATAAGCAAGCAAAATTATTATTAATGCAAACTCATAGAGTACATCTAAACCAAACTATTTTATGTTTATACACAATAATTTTTTTATCATAAAATACGTATTTTGTTTTACAAAAACAGTATATATATATTCTCCTTGATTGGTACAATTACTAAGAAGCTCTCTCCACAAACAGAACACAAATAAATTAAAGAATAAGAGGTGGCATATACATATTCATATACACTACGCTATACTCGGGCCCACATATAATAAAATACAATATATTAATTAATATTTTCATTTTGGTTGATTAAACTAAATTAACGAACTATTTCGTCTTGTCCGAACAGTCAGTTACTGATCCCTCATTACCCGCCAAAGTCAAATACTTGTCCCTCCTGGTCAACGCGGTGCACTCGAACCCGAGCGCCTCACCGAGCTTCCCCTGCACCTCATTGGCCACGTCGAACCTCCATCCCTCGCTATCATCATGACACGTGGACGTCGAGACCGGGTCGAGCAATCTAACGGCGTAAGATGGGGTCGGGTTCATGAGAAAAAAAACCGGGTCCAAGCCCTTGAACCCGCTCGCGGTCGTGCCGTGGAACATCTCCACGCGCGTGTCCATCGCGACTGGGACCACGCTCTGGCTCATCTCCGCGAACAGCGGGCTGAACCGGAGGAGATACGGTTCTCTACACGTGGTCCCCTCCGGACACACGACCAGGTCGCCTTGGTTTAAGAGCCTCTCCATCATCCGACCGTCCGTTTCCCTGTTCCTCGTCAGTCGGACGGTCCTGATCGGGGCCAGGATCTCCGACAGCCTGCTGAGGCTGTACGTGACCGCAGCGAGGTCCTTCCCGAGAGACGAGCAGAGGTAGAGAGGGTCCAGGAGCGTCCGGTGGTTGCACACGTAGAGGAGTCCCTTTGTTTTGGCCGAGGTTGTTGTTTCTTCGGGTTTGGGTTTTGTTACTACGAGGTGGAGTCCGGTGAAGGCTAGGATGGGGCTGGAGATGTTGTAGGGGAAGGTCTTGCTGACGATGATTCTCGCGACGGCGAGCGCGACGCCGAGCGGGACCCACATGAACGTGGCCAGTGCCGCCAGCGGCGTCGGCGTCAGCGCCAGCCTGCCGTCGTGGAAGATCAGTTTCTTCGGGTACCTGTCCCTCGGCAATGACCGCCACTTTCTCTTGTCTGCTTCCCTCACCAAATAAATTTCCTGTGACGATAAATGTTGTGCCAAACTCATCAATATTAAAAGTTATATAGTCTACTTTTAAAATTAATAATGAAGTAAAAATTACTGTATTTTATAATAAAAATTACATCAAATCTTAGTGTGATCATTGTGACAACAAATATTACTATATATAATTTAATAATATATATCACAAGTATTTTATAAATTAAAATAAAATTCTAAGATTATTAAACCCCTAAAAGATATATGACTATAATAGTTTTGAATCAAATTAAATTAATTGTTGATACATATTTTACTATGTATAGAGCTTAATAAGTGAATTAAATTTTAATATCCAGGCTAATTAGCATAATTAGATAATGTGTTAAGAAAGTACCTTGCAACAAGAGAACAATTGATGATCAGAGCTTGTTTCGAAACCTCGCATTCCAATTTTGTGCTCTTCCTCGCACTTGCCTTGTTGTTCTTGCTCTTGTTCTCGATCCACCATGAACCCGACAAAATACCCACGAACCACCGCGAGCTCCCTCCCGACGACACGCTCGATCTCCAAATAATCCCTCAAGAAGCTCTCGACCATGACAAGTGGAAGGCGCGTGACGGCCACCCTCCTCCGCGCCCCCTTCAAGACCTCGTAACCCTCGAGCCCGACGTCCTCCAGCAAGAACTTGGGGAGCACCGCCGACCCGACCCGAAAAGTCTTCTTCTTGATCCCGAAGAAGCTCACGAACACCATGATCCTCAACCCGGCCTCGGGGCCCACCAAGCAGATCAAAGGGTAGAGTAAAAGTAGAATCACCGACCTTATTAGGCTCCCGGCTTCGAACGCCACGAGCATGAAGTACGGGAACGGAGACGCCGACTTAAGGAGAGCCTCCTCGACGTTAAATATGACGGCGCCGTCGTGTAGGTCGGTTTGGGTGGGGAGGGTCGTGTGCTTGCCGTGGTGGGGCCTACTAACGGCGTTAGTGCTCGGGCTTGTCTTGGAGGATTTGAGGCGGCGGAGGAGGAAGCGAGAAATGAGGAAGAGGGTTTTCACGGAAAAGTGTTTTCGGTGAGGCATTTTCTTTTTTTTTGGATTTTTTCGAATTATTGATCGTCTGTGGGTATGTTGTGTTCGGACTGAACAACGTCGTATTTATGGGACGTGGAGTATCGATATGTCCTTGTTGTTTGGTGGTATTTACGATAGTGCCACTGGAACATCTGTGTGAGGCTGTCTGAACTGAACCATATGCATGTTGAGCGGTTCCTCGTGCTGTGTTCCCATGGGAGTTATGGTTCCATATCCCACTGCTTAACTGTATAAAACGTGTTGTGGAAGAGGTCAACGGTCAACGCTTGTGTTGACAAAAAAGTGTTCGAGTAGCCGTATATTATATGTATGTAGGATGTAGAGTCCGGTCGATAAATGTTGTTGGATCGTGTGGTACATATTTTATTCGGACATATATATATAATCAACAATATTTTGATGTATCCAATTTTGTCACCACAAATATTTCACAACTTAAATATTTACCCAATAAACTCATTTCACCCCTCTTAATAAGGATTGAACTTACTACCTCTAAAAAATTAGAGTGTGAGGCACAATTGTTAAAGTACTTTTTTTTTGAGATCAGCTTTAATTTTTTTTATCATATCAGGTGTTTTTATACTGTTTCAAATTAACCTAGTGTGATTAAGCTGATTTATAAAGCGTCTGAAATAGGTGTGTCGACGTGTTTATAAGCTATTACTATAACTGATACACATTTTTCGAAACAAACTGCGTCAGCTACGGTACAATCAGCGCAAATAATTCAAGTTACAAACACACCTTGTACGCTGCGTATAATATAATATAATATAATATAATATAATATGTATACGTATATATTCTTATTGGAAAATTATAATATCATATAAATATTGCACTAACATTATTGTAACCTTACTAAAATATCCATTGATCATAACTTGGTGTATATAGATTGTAACCTTACTAAAAAAGTATTTATAATCAGATGGGCTGGAAACAAGAACGGGAGGACTATTAATATTGAAACGGACAGTCAGAGGTGAGTAAAGTTCCTCAGTTCCAGTTCGCGCCCTATTGACAGACTTAGAGTTATTATTTATGATCGTCTGTCTCTCATGAGCTTATGCACACAACCTGTTAGGAATCTGTTCTCTCAACGTCTTTGTAATCAACCAACGGATAAGCTAGTTAAGCTTGTTTTGTTAAACACGAGTTTTAAATCAGGCGAGAAGTTTATCCTACCAATACTCGCCAGTATTATTAGCAATGACGCTTCACGCCTTTTATAAAGCCATTTTTTACTAAAAAAAAGCATATATAGTAACTGTTCTTTTTAGGTATTGGACTAAATTCGGAAACCGGATAGATGCATAAACAATGTGCCATGTGATAACATTTCTTGAAATAAATTCAATCATGTGATCTCCAAAACTCAATTTCGTAACCAATAATCAACGACCACACAATAATTATTAACATATATATAGGGGCACTTTTAAGTGCGAACCAAGAGGGTTGTGCGAACTGTTAGAACTAGATACTCGCACGTATTTTCTTTATTAAGTCATGTATTTCCATAAAATAGTCAGTCAGTCTTTCCATTATTATGACATGTATTTCCATAACATCGGTGGAATTCTGTAACGAGAGGTCCCCAGGTGTAACGCGGGGGACGAGTATTTTTTAATAGAAAATCATTAAACTTTGAAGGGAGAATGGTGGAACGAGGGGTGTAACAAGGGGTCCCCACATTTAACGAGGGGGGCGAGTATTTTTCTATAGGAAATCAATGAACCCTGTCGGAGGAATGGTGTAACGATGGGGACGTGTATTTTTCTATTGGAAATCAATGAACCCTGTCGGGGAAACGGTGTAACGAGGCGTCTCTAACGAGAGGTCCTTGAGTGTAACAAGGGGTTATAACGAGTTATTAAAATACAGATCATAATAATGAAAACACCGGCTGATTGTTTATAGAAATACATAGCTTAATAATGGAAATACGCGCGCATGTGTCACCACCCAACTGGTTCGCACGATGTGGTCTGGTTCGCACCAGATCATATACATATATATAATTCGTACTTGTACAAATAACCGTTGTGTGACAAAACAATTTTGCAGCGTAACCGCCTCTGGGGCCAAAGACGAGGCGACACGTCACCGCCTCTCCGTCAAACATGTCAGCAGCACCGCCATTAAGTAGCGTCGGTCCCAAGCCAGCTGCTAACAGATTAAATAGCCCGCCACTCTCTTATTAATCGATAACGGGTCCTAATTGGGCACTCGCCTAATTAATACCTGTCGCTCTTTAGAATACCAGTTCTTTATGTATAAATTGACCTTTTATTCTTTTTATTTTTTATAAAAATTTTGTGAGGTTGAAATCATTAATTTTACTTGAGAAAAGTGCAAAAAAGTGTTATATTGTGTGTGACATTTTTACAAAAAAAAATAGGTGCTCTCTTATTAGTTAAGGGTAAAAAATGTATATTGTTGTTTTATTTTTTTTACAAAATATATATTATTTTTTATATAAAATGATGAAATTGTCTCTTAGTTAAGATTATTTTTTCATAATATAGTTTTAACTTAATTTAAGTTTTAGTTAAAAGATAAAATTAGAAAAAAGAATTATTAAAAAAGAAAAAATTCATATTTAAATGGCAGTTTTGTCATTTTATAATACAATACAGCTTTTGTAAAAATGGAAACAACATTACACATATTTGCCATTAACCAACAAAGTATCACATGTTTGCAAAAACCTTATACCTAAGACATTGTTTTTGTAATTTTTTCTTTTATTTTAGATCGAACTAATATGAAAATAAATTCATTCTTATAAGTTAAGAGGTTTTTTGAATTTATCATATATAGTTTTTAAGAGTTATGGGAGAATATCTAGGATAATAAATAAAGTCATTATTGGAACAAAAATATTCAAATTTGTTGGCTCGTTAGTCAAAAAAGTAGAGTTACAGGAATTAATAACTAGGATATTATGGATACCTATCATTTTCTCCAATCACAACCAACTGATAATATTATCATCCAATCATGTATTATTTTATTTACATGATTACCCAATAAATTTTTATTCCAATCTCTTTCGATTTTAATAATGTGATCCAATCCAATCCATGACATAAAATTAAAATATAATAAGTCCGGCCACACTATGAATTATCATTAATTTTAAATTCGTCATATTTAGTTTTATAATGTGACTTCAATTTAATGAGAATAATATTCAAATATTTGATGAGCATTTGATTTTAGAGTTGATTTTTAAATTATAGTAAAATGGATGATGGTAGATATTTTTTGTTTAGCAATTAAATTGATATTTAGGTAATTAAATACAATCATTTGATATATCCAATGTACGCGCCGAATTAGGTACACTTTTTTATGCGAAAAAGTCAACGCAAAACCTTACTAATCATCGACCGAAATTTATTTCGAATAAAGATGAGACTTGTGCTTTTATTGTCCACACTGGTTTAATTAAATTCACTGGTGTAGTAAAAATAATAAACTAATAATAAAAGTAAACACTGGTACAGATATTTTTAAGGTTCTCAAAAAGTCAACGTGTATATGTAATTATTTATTTTGAGGAACCTGATCAACTCTGGTATTTTCTAGTCTCTGTGTGCCAGCTTCATTACTAGCCATGCATGTGTATGTATACTCGATTTTAACGAAAATAAATGCACAATGTTAACGTTGTACATAAAAAAAAACACATGGTTTTGTTTTGTTTACAAGTAAAATTTGACATATCCGAGGATTAGTGGTGTGTTATATACAAAACTTTTCTTCAGTGGCTTGAGAATTGAGATCTCATGTTGTTGATTCCATATGCTTCTCTTTGTTGAAGATCTGAGCCAGAGACATTATCATCTGTTGATCTGCAAATCGCATGATACGTAGGCGAGCTTATCAGAAGCACAATCCACCAAAAAGCTCAAGTTAAAGTCAAAACTGTTATTTGAGCTGGTGAACAATAACACCTCCTTTGCAGATTTTTTTAGATTACAGGATAATGTCCGTGGATCATGGACTAACCAACACCCGATACCATGTCAAAAGCTCAACCCAACTAAAACTACACTGATAGGCGGTGACTCAGATCATTATTTAAGCTGGTGAACGTATTCACGTATGAATCGGAATCAGATGTGGTACCCTAACATAACTAAATAAAGGGCTCATTTTCATGAATTATGAACTCAGTTAAGATTCTTGACATTGCATAAGGAAAAATGAAAATATATACATATATACCTGCTTGTGAGAGGTAGAAAAGTTATTGTGAAATTGGACTGATACCAAATCTTCATTTCTGGACACAGCTGGTGTATGTAGAGATGAGCCTGTACTAGTACTGGTTCTGGAGGACAGTCCTGAAAGCAAAATTTCAATCAACATAAACCCAAGCTACTGAACTTGCATGTGCATGCTGTTTATGATGTATAACATATAATTAGACAATGTCAGTTGGAAATATGGTAGAGCCCACACCACAGCAGAGGAGAGCACATGTGATGTGAGTTAACTAGAGCTCTCTCCTGACATAAAAGACTAGTCTATTAAATAGATATCTGAGTCGACCGGTAAGACCGGATAAAATTGAAGCAGTTTGGTTATAACTTGAACTGACTATAGATCAGTTCGGTTCCGGTTTATAGAAATTAAAACAATAGAAAACTGAATCGAGCTGAAAACTGATTCAGGTTAGGTCATTTATATTTATTAATTTAGCCTAAAAATAACAAAAAGTAAGTCAAAAGAGACCAAAAAAGTGAAAATACATGAAAAAATTGTTAGAATTAAACCAATCAAACCGAACCCAAATTCCACCGATTTAGTTTCAGTCTTGATTTTATTAGAACTAAACTAGTCGGTTTGGTTTAGTTTCGGACTGGTTTGGTCGCAACCAAACTGTGAGCACTCCTACCTATCAAGTATTAGACTCAATGTGTATACAAATTCTTTTTATTTATATGCCTCACACTTATCCAATGTGGGACTTGGACTCACTATGTGGCACCTAACAATAATACGAACACAATAAACAATGAAGTAAAGTAATAAACAAGAACACTAAGAAATACGTGGTTTGCCAATAACGTGCCAACTATGAACACAGACAGAGGAGATTAATTTCTTGGTGATAGAGATCAGTTACAAAAACTCACTAATATAAATTATATAATCAACCCTAATCCCTAATCAAATCTAAGGAAACATGAAACATAATCTGTCAAAGCTCAAATTTGGGCTGAATATACCAGATCACCAAATTCCAAACATGGCATACCAGTTGGATCAGGACCTAACTATTCCTAGCGGGTCCAAAATCAGTTCAACACATATCCAACAATAATCAGAGATATAAACATGGAGAATTTGATCATTTTACTAAATTGTTGAGTCAACAGATTTACCCACCACATTCCATATAGCTAACAAGGGTATTTAATATCAATCAATTTGATGGCGCATTGGGTAGTTTGATAAGGTTTATTGATATTAGTGTGTGTGTGTGTACACACAAAAACATTCTGCATATACTGAAAACCCACACACACACAAAAACATTCTGCATATACTGAAAACCTACTAACTCAACGCATTTCAAGGGAAGATGTATGATATGTGGAAGGTCAAAATATGAATATCAATCCCATACCACCATTACACTGTTCAGATTAGGGTTACATTGCCCTCCACAGAATTGGTAAAAAAACTTGAATAAATGCAAGCAAAGGCAATATACATAGTATGAACGATTAATTCTATGCTAATTCCCCGTTAATAGTTCAATTAATGAATCCATGATTAGTGCTCAAAAGACCCTCTACGTTGGACTAGTGCCTAGCGATGTTTAGAACAACGCTAAACTAAGATTTGAATTTGCAAGATGGCCTTTCCTTTTTGTTAAAAACTGAACGGCAGATGTAACTCTATCTTCTTATTTTTACGGTAATAATGTAAGAAATCTAATTTAATCCTAACCAAGGTTAATTTAACCCCCAACCTAACCCTCACACCTACAAGCATGTAACTCGCTAGGATTCGAACATTGGATCTCATAGGAACTCTGTCAATGCAACATGTCAGCATCAGGTTATTTCAGCAAGCTGTAAAATAATTCATTGCATTTGTGCTGACGAGGATGTATAAAAATCGTCAACAAGCCACAACGAGAATGTATCATACAAACAAGTCTTGAGAACGGATAAGAAAATCATATACCTTCAGTATACTTGGGGGACATCTTGTTGTTTTAGTACAACTAAGATGACGAGTTTATCACTTAATTACAACTAATTTTGAAAAGTCTCATAAAACACAAGTGAAATGTGTTTTTTCTCACTTTGCTGCTTATTTTTATACACATTTTATTCAGTACAAAAAGACTAAAGTACCCCTCTTTGGCTTTCAAATTTTCAAACGCATGTCATTTTTTTCTTCATTTCACCTCCCTTAAAAAATGGTTGAGTTTCGCATACGTAGAGACTTCGGGGTCTTTATAAGAAATGTAGCCGACTTTCATACATTTCTAAAAGGCCAAGTATCACAAAATTTGGAGGTCGTTTGGTGAGTCAAAAGTGTTCAAATTTTATGTTGGAAACTTGCTTGTTCAGGAAGTTGTTTTCAGCATCAACTTCGATCTCAGTTTTTTGTCATCAAATGACCTCCAAATTTCATGAAACTTCGTATAAACTAAAGGTATGAAAGTAAGTTACATATCTATGAACACCCCAAAATCATTCGAAGTGTCCAAGTGTGTGAAACTCAATCGTTTTTTAAAGTAGGTGAAATGCAAACAATGTCATGAGTTTGAAAATTTGAAAAACAAAGGTCATTTTAGCCTTTTTCTACTAAATAAAATATATAAAAAACGAAAATGGGGCAAAGTGAGAAAAAAACGTGTTATGAGACGTTCTGAAGTTAGTTGTAGTTAAGTGATAAACGTGTCATTTTAGTTGTATTAAAACGAGATTTCCCCATATAATTAATATGATCTTCGGTCCAAAAATGGGAAGTAGCTAATATGCAGTTTAGTACAGAAAAGAGAATCATATAATATAGGTAATAGTATCGAACAATATATAATATAAGAACTACTACAACTGAGAGCAAAAGTTACCTTGATAGATGAGAACGAGGCAGAAAAGAAGAGTGACGACCATGCCAGGCAGGCTACTCCTCAATGGCAACGCCTTGGATGCTTTCATCTTCTTTAGCGCTTTCATCCGTTCAACCCTTGCGCGTTTTCTCACTGCCATCTCGGCCATCTCTTTGATCAGCTTCCGGTCAGCAGCATCTAACGACGGACCTTTAGGAGGCCTGGGAGGCTTGTGAGGGTTTCTAGAGCTTATCTTCTTACACTTGTCTTTCACGTGCTTTTTCGCCACAAGAGCCATGTAATCTACACTCTCATCTGAATCAGAGTTCTTGCACATGCCCAACTCTACGTTTCGATCCCCATCATAAAAGTTCAATGAAGTACTATGTGCGGTTTCATCACATACAAACTTCTCCGATTCTGCAAAATTATAAATTGCACTCCACGCCCTCTCGGAAATTTTTTCCCTCTGTGTATTTGTAGGAATATGGTTGTCGTCGTTTGTCCTATCCTCCTCACTGGTATTCCCTCCACTTTCAAGATCCCTTTCTCCTGAAACAAAGTGATCCATCCAATGTGAATCTCTAATCACTACAAATAACTTCCTCAGTGTT
Source organism: Geranium brycei (assembly GCA_036897365.1). Lineage (NCBI taxonomy): Eukaryota > Viridiplantae > Streptophyta > Magnoliopsida > Geraniales > Geraniaceae > Geranium > Geranium brycei. The sequence goes on from JAYMTP010002294.1 coordinate 11,474, forward strand.
CAATCCTTCACACCCCTTTACATTAAACTAGCCCTCCAAAGTTAAATCAGGTCACCGAGCCTTCTCAGGCGCAAAACCCATCTTATTTCTTCAAGTAAGTGTTCAAGCTCAAGCAATGAACCAGTTTTTCAGATCAATCTATAACCGAAACTAAAGGGTTCTTCTATAATCGAAAAACCCTAGCTGAAAACTGATTCAATATTGAAACGTTCACCTGCAATGGGAAATATGTAATCAAGATAATCAATCACTGAGACAGTTATAGACATCTACATAATACACTTGAATGTAGATGATAAAGAACTAAATACAGCTTAAATTTGGTGATTACTAATTCCAAATCACAATAAAGCCAAAGAGTAGACTTCAAAACTCAAAATTGATAAGCAATCAATATATTACTCCATTTCTGAATCGAACATCCTTAAACAAAATAGCAACATTTACAGCAAAACAGCAACAAAACCTAAACAAGCTAAATCGGAACCAAAATCAAAAGTGAACCTCAAAACCTAGCTCCTCAGTTTGGCTGCCGAGAAAATCCGGCAGAAACCCTCTAAATCTTCAAAAACTTGTACCAGAAGAGAAAAGAAAGACAAATCCAGCTAAACCCACTAAGAAAAAATCGAACTTTTCCAAAAAAGAAATTAGGGAAACCATTAAAATGCTTCAGTACTTCTGAGAAAGGATACAAAACATTCTGTCAGAACCCAGATGTTTTTTAACTCTGTTTTCTCGGAAACCAAACAGGAACTAACAATGCAGCTCCGAATTAAACAAAAAAATGACCACAAAAGAATCAAAATCGAGAACCCACCGCCGGTCGCGCCGATTCCATCTTCAGCAAAATCTGATAAACCGCACCGTTGTTGACATATTGGGTATGAGATTCAAGAAATGACTTGCTTGCTCTGGACATCAATTACAGTGGAGGACAAGACAATACTTATAAAGAACTATTTTTATTAATCAATATAAAAAAATTGCAATTTATAACATGTAGTTCTGTCATTTACATTTAAGCAGTAAAGTTGGTGTAAAATTATTTATGGATATAAATTTATGTAGTTGGCATAAATTTATTTATAGATATAAATGCAATTTTATAAACAATGCAAAAGATAAATTGTGGACTAATTTTGTCGTGGTCCATGTAGTCTGTTTCTAACAAAAATGTATGGTGAACTAATATAAAAATAATAAATATTTTAAAAAAAATTATACTTTTTGTCTTCTACCTAAAATTATTTTAGAAAATTTTTAACTCTTTAATTTAGAAAAAAATTCTTTATTTCTAGAAAATATACCCATTTTGTACTCAATATATATATATATATATATCGCAAAAGTATGATAAGATATACTTTTTTTGTCACTTTTCATTGGTTAATAAATAAACCGTCCATTTTGTTTGTTAAGAAGGTTTTGGAGTGGTTGTGTCTTTGACATTCACTGTATATCATTATCATTGGTTAATAAATTAACCGCTATTTATGAATATCCACATTCACTGTATATCATTATCAACCGGTGTGTCACCTCCAACCCAATAAACAAAAATACTCTAATAAATTGGACCGTCACCGTGATTACGGGAACTTAAAGTTATCATATGGTTATGGGTATATATTTTTCAAACCAAGTCTTCGTTTTGTTACATAACATTTTAATTGGACATTTCCGGAACATACGTGTACACCACTAAAGTCCAAAAGCAAACTTATGTTTCTTTTGTGTTTGAACGGTTGTACATCATTTTATAATACAGAGAAATAATCATGTACAAATCGAGTAAAGTTTTAAAATTGTTCAAATATGTGGAACTTTTGTGTTAAGGACAAAACTTTTGCATAACATCGTGGGCCAGCCTTCTCACCCACGTGTCGTTGTCGCGCGCAGATTTCCATTGATCCAACACCTGAGATTGGTTGTGAGGGTTTGCACGTTTAGGCCGGTTTGTACTAGAGTGTATCCCTATATAACATTTATTAGAACTTTTGTATACTTTTTTAAGATTTGAATTGTGCTTATATTCGAAAAAAAAATTAATTTTATCTCCTTTAAATTTAGATGATTCTCACTTAATTTTCTACCTATTGTAAGTCCTTAAAAAACATATAATATATTTAGTACTGAGAAGAATAAGAAGAAGAGAGTTAAGGTAAAGTATTGTACTTATCTAATATTATGAAAATGTCTAATTTCATTTAGAATTTGTACATTTTTATTGTCTTATTTATTGTTAACATTTTACTCGTCTTATTTATTCTCCAATAGTTATCTCTCTTTTTGTACATCACTATCATACTTTTTGTCTTGAATCGTTATTCATTTCATCATATCCTAAAATGAATTGTTATTGTTTATATTTTCACTTACCTGAATTGTTATCTTAAATAATTCTCAATTTATTTCTAATTCAACCTCTCTGTTTTGTCCTATTTATTCCCCACCACCTTTTAGTCTTATTCCTTCTCCAACCCTTTTTTTGTCTTGTCCTTCAACTATATTGTTGTTCCTTTCTATGCCTCTCAAATTCTAGAAGCATGTCGCCTTTTTTTAGTTCTCAATTGATACTCCTCTATCTCTTGTTAGCTTCCTCTCGACACTCTATCTTTACTGTTTTTCTTGCTTTTGCATCATCATCCTCCGACGTAATTATTTGTTTTGCACCGCCGTAATCGTTCGAAATTATTTCGCACTGACGTAGTTACTTAAAAATTTAGTTGTTTATCTTAAAATCACTCTTGCATTGTCATTATGCGATGTTATTGGCACATCGTCATTATATAACGTAGTTTACTTAAAAAAATTGGAGATTTATCATAAAATCTCCCAACATCGGGTGACACTTTTTTTTCTTTCAATAAAATTCACTTATTGTTCTTTTTATTTTATATATTTCTCTTCTCTTGTGCTATGTTCACACATTGTGTTCACGTTCCATAATATCTTTATTACCTCTTTCGTTGTCTTCAAAGAGATTGTTATTTCATCTTCATCTTCGTTACTCTATCATTATTGTTTTTCTCTTGATTTCTCTCACCACTCTTAAACTATTTTTTATCATTATTTCTCCTCATGTTCTTGTCCTTGTCATCCACCTTTTAGTTTGGTCTCGATGCAACATCCAATCTACTTGATCCATCTACTACATATGTCGTTCAATATGCTATTCACGACGACTTTCCTACCAATTTATCAACATCTTCACCAAAGACTTTCCAATTGCTCTATTTGAAAACTTTCGCTCCAATTTGAGCATTCAACCTTCTCCAACTTCGACACAAATACACCTATATAAATTTTGCTTGGACTGATCAAGAATACAATTATAAACCTTCTTGGTAAAGCAAATCAAACTTATTAAAATGAATCAATAACAATTATCGTGCACCTTCTTTCACTCACTCTGGGATAATTTTAAAACCCAGTTAAAATATAAAGCTTGTGATCAAGTTGCTATTCAAAATCCACCATGAAAATGATCCTAAGTTTAAACATTGTATGGTTGAAATTAAGAAATGGCAATTCAAATTCAGTTTGGATTGCATTAGTGTGGATCGAGCTCAATGCAATTAAGGATGGCAAAAACCCACAATCCAACGGGGACACAATGTCCCAATCTGACAAAATAAGAAACGAGAATCACTAATCTAAACCTACCCATTCTTGATAGAAAGACAAAAAACTCTAAACCCGACGGGACAGCCAATGTCCCGATCCAACGGGGTAGAGGACATGATCGCTAAATCTACCCGAACTACCCCATTGTCATCCCTGTGATGCAATGAGATGTCCCTTGCATCATGGCATTTCCTGTAAACATCGAACCACACAGCCATATGTAAACCAACTCTTGATATCAAGCACACAAAATGCATCCAGAATTCAAAGGGCAAAAACATGTATCACAAGTAAAAATAGTTAAAAGCCGGAGAATTGTCACAAACTAAATATTAAATTCAAATGCTAAACATTTAGGAGTTGATAACTCTTTTATAGTAGAAAAGTCCTAGCAACGCCATGACAACCTTCTTTACAACACTGAGGTTCTAAACATAACTGAAGCAACAAACTGTAAATGGACTCGTATAACCAACTCATAGAGTGTATATCACAATTCACTTCCCTTGTCCACACAGATAACTGACAATACTTACCTAGATTTAGGGCTCCTCAGAGTGCATTATTCATACCGACCAAGATCCGGACCCTGAAAATTTCCGGGAGTAAAATTTGAGCTAAAGCAGAATAAGCAAAAGCAGTAAAACCCATAAATATAACTCCCGGTTGTATTCTACCCTACCCCGCCAAAAATCAAGAGTAACAGAACCTGTATCCTTCAGATCACTCACACTATCAAATGTACATGGTGATCTTTAGAAACGTCGAAAGCATGTTGATCATGCTTCCTGTTTGAATTTGAACCCTAAGAACTTTGTCTTATAAAGCACAACCTCCCTCGTGGATATAGGATGAGAAGTATATACTAAAAAAATTCATGGGGGCAAACAAACCCACAAAGGCAAAATTGATTTGTTTGTCTCTTCTTTTTTTCATTTGTTTCCACTCAATCAAGGAATTAGACGACTCACCTATCTTAATTCAAGCATATGGACTTAATATCGGTCGTAAGTTTTCCCATAATCTTCACGCCTCTGACGCTGGAAGTCATTGTAAGAGTTATTGGACCTCGAAGTATAGTTATCCATTGGGTTTTCATGTCTGTTCCTTGAATCGAGACTTAAACTTCCCCCGGCGTAGTGAGGATTGGCAGAGGAGGCATCATAATCTGAATAACCATGTTGCTTATAACCACCAAAACCCGGGGCAGACATTTGTTGTTTTGCCTGTTGTTGGGATCTTTGGGCATCACGTTGAAGAAACTCTTCCCATTGTTTCGAATGCACACCCCTCACAGCAGCTAGTTTCTTCATGTAATTCTCTCTTATATCCCTGATAGCCTAGAGATAAAATACCACAAGTGTAAGAAGTCAGATAACCCGTAAAACCAACAAATAAAAGAACATGATAACAAGCTACTTTATTTTGCATCATCAAAGTTCATGGAGTTATCAGGTGAAAAAGAAGTCTACTTTTATTAACTTAGTGATGCATGTGAACAAATAGATTAGCCCGTATGTCCAACTTAAACAATAACCAAACAAAACCAACTCTTATGAACCAGGATGATCCAGTTCCCAAACGATTGGAAAAGGGTGTTGGGAAAAAAAGGTTCCATCCAAGACATCAAGGCGTAATAATCAATTAAAATCAATTCAGTGTTCAGAAAATATTTTTTTGGAAACTCGAATGTTATGGTCTCAAAGAAATTTCCAAAATCAAAGTTGAGACTACAAACAAAATTTTCTTCTGGAAGAGTATAACGAAGCTGAAATACATCATCTAGCCTAGAGTCCAGCGCTAAACATGCTATTAATAGAAATGGTTACTGATGGTTTGTCAACACTTTTCACTGTACATATATGTACATGAGTAATATAAGATTGATTTGATACCTCACGATGCTTGTAATTTTCTTCATCCTCTTCCTTGTCACAGATTCTTCCAAGATCCATGGCCTCTCTCTTGTATTGTAACTCTAATTCTTCTAATGTCTGGGGAAGGACAGGGTATTCAATCTGATGTCCAGATTGCATATCCGAACTTCTTCTTTCAGTATCCCGTCCATCAGTTCTATGAAGACCCGTGTTCGGATTATGCCCATCATAAGAATTATATGAATTGCCAGAGTAAGGGGGGCGTGCAGGTGATTTTGAAAGGCTTGAGCGACTTCTACCTCCATTACCATAAGCTTCATGAAATGAATAGCATGTTAAGCACTTAATTTGAAATGCTAATGTAGATGGTAGCTTTAGTTAGACAAACTATGTTTACATCACATAGAGAACCATCCTTTGCAAACAAGCCTGGATATTCTTTTACTAAATAACTTCATTTTGGAGACAATCCGATCGAGTCTGACCCAACCACAAAGTTACTTCAGAACTGTACACAAATGCTTCATCATAAGAACTTACCTCTTGCTGCAATCACACCATACGAATAAGCATCATCATTAAGAATGCAATTAGGGAAAAACACAAGAAACAAATAAGATACTCTGTATAGGCCTCGACAAGATACGAGCATGGAATTACCAGCTTTACAGTGATGCCGTAAACATATCCTATGCAGTCCCTACCTTGTGGAGAATTCCTTGATAAACTCTGCAGATCTTCACGAACACGGTCCTCCACGGCTTTATCATGCCTGCCAAACCTTGGTTGAAACTGTGATTTTGGAACAGAATGAGCCCTTTGGTCATCCACAACATTCTCCTGTCTACCAAACCTTGGTTGCAACTGTGCTTGTGGACCAGAGTGGGACCTTTGGTCATCTACAACCTTCTCCTGCCTGCCAAACCTTGGTTGCGACTGTGCTTGTGGACCAGAGTGGGACCTTTGGTCATCCACAACCTTCTCAGGCCTGCCAAACCTTGGTTGAAACTGTGCTTGTGGACCAGAGTGGGACCTTTGAGATTCAGATCGATGCTGTCGGGCACCTGCAGGGCTTCGCTCCGGTGACCTAGATCTGCTCACGTGAGAGCTAGAAGTTCCCTTTTGATTACCTTCCTCCTTAATTACTTTGCGCACAGCATCCACACCCTTGTGCAAGATTAACCTATCCTTTCCACTAACAATAATAAACTTCTCCTCCATTTTTAACTTGCAGCCTATATCCTTTTCAATCCTTTGTACGACTTTCTCAGTGAAAAGTGCCTTTACATGCTTTTCTCTTGCAGGTACCCTCTCAATGAAATCTTGAGACTTACGGTTTGCTCCAAGTGTAGAGGGACATCCCTATATACACGCCGAAGAATAAAACATTCATTAAGAAAAAAATGTTTTCTTCTACCAAACTCTGAAACACATAATTCAGAAAGAAAAAAAGAGGGGGATGAGAATCCTTCATACATATCTTGCATGTAAAGAAGAGCAATACAAGTTTTCAAACATAGCTTTAATCAGTTACCCATATCACGCAACACTCTGACTTGTACACTTCTAAATAAACTACCAAATTAAGCATGACTAAGTAACACCCTGACCAGACACCAACTGAAATTCACTTGTTCAGTCATGACTCATGAGCGCAAGTAATTCATAAATATACACAAGTACTATGACTAAGAAAGCATTACCTGAGTAAAGTGACCAGACTCTCCACATATTTTGCAGATCATTTCTTCTTCTTTTCTTTTTTTCCAGTTCCTCTCGGTAGCTTTAGACTTGGCCTCCCATACCTTTGCTTCTCGACTGGTGAAATCAGTTGGCACAGCATTAGGGTCACGAGGAGGTTCCTCTTCCTCGTCTGAACCAGCAAGAGACCTCTTGTTTTCCTTAGGACGCTCTTGTGAATTGGAGACTCTAGTCCCTGGAGGGCCAGTGTATTCCTTGTAAAGCTCGCTAAAATCATCATCAATATCTGGATCCGGCCTTGTTGCCATCCAGAAAGTTTCAACTAAACTTAAATCCTGCAATGCAAAACATAAGTCACACACCAATAAAAACTGAGCAAAATCAACAAATAAACCAAGTTAATATAACATCCTACTTCAACCCATCCTCTACCAGAAAATCAAACCCCATTTGAGTTCATTCATTCATAGAAGAAACACAGGAACTACAGCGAAGAATGGTTCAGGTAATGCCAAGCAAACAATAAACCATCTTTCAAAAAAGCGCCGCGAACCCATTTCTTCAGTCTTCACACAATGCACAAACCATACAAACCCTATAAAACCCATGACACCAAAACAATGGCTTCAAATCTGGCACAACAAAAAATGAATCAAATTTTTTTTTCTCTTAAAACACAAATGATGTCTCAATCCTCTATCCTCAAGCACACATTCAACCTTGAGACATGTTCAAGCCCCGTCTATTACCTCAAACACAAACCACATTCACTCAAATGCAAATTTTACCAATCTAATTGGACATCTAAAGCAACTTCGAATCCAGGAATTAGGGTTTAGACCCATAACACAAGGATTTCATTTCACCGATTACGAACAAAATCAATGAGTAAAAAATCTCAAAAAATTCGCAGTCCATGAATTTTCAGACGGAGAAAAAGAATATCGGAGAAGATGGTGACCATACCTGAAGAAGATTGAGCTCCGAACTCGCAGAGAAGACACGGTGAAGAAGAGCTTGGAGTTGCAACGACGACGACGAATAGGCTAAAGCTAGGGCTCGTTCTCTGCTGAGTTTTTCAATTCTATCGTCTATTTCATTTTCCTCCTATATACTTCTTTTATTTCTCAAAATGCCACAGCATTTAGTCAAATATGTAATTACACCCCGTTTTCAGAGACATAATCGTAATTTCAGGTAGTCTCGGGCCTGAGCCCAATAAGTACAGAAACTCAATCGTTCAAAATGGGCTGAGCCCATTGAAGAAGATATTCTGTGTCTTGTTTGGGCCGGGCGTGTAAAGTGAGTCAGAAATTCAAAACGGCGCCGTTTATATGATGGGTCGTGGTAATTTCTAGGGATGGCAACAGGGCGGGTTTGACAATCCCCGCCTCCGTTAAATCAGATCGAGGATTTCCCGTTTCTAACAAGTATGAGGATTCCCCATTTTTCGTTTTCAACTCAAATTTTTTTAAAACATATATATAATTTTTAATAAAACTTGCACTAAATTTTATTATTTTAATAAAAATATATATTTTAGATATTATTTTTCATTAAATATGTATTATAAAATATTATTTTAATA
>JAYMTP010002295.1:0-20261 GCA_036897365.1 Geranium brycei
TATGTTAAATTTTTGAAAATTAAATTTTTTATGCAATAAATGATATAAAAATTGTTTTGCATATCAATTTTTTAAAAAATATTAAAAATAAAAAAATTGTTATTTTTATAAATATTTTTTGAAAACTTTTTATTTTAAAAAAATTAATATTTAAATAATTTTTTTATTTATTTCATAAAAAATATATTTTAAAAATAACTTTTTTAAAAATTTTCAATTTTTCAATAAGGGGTAGTATGGACATTTTATATTAAATTTAACTCTATTAGGAACGGTGACCCTTAATGAATCATCTCCGTAGTGGATTGAAAAAAGTGGCATAGTTGATCGTAGTGAACTAGAATTTCGCCAAGAATTAACAACAATTGAATGAAATATGCATGTATAATAACTTTATGAAAAGTCATATTTTTCATTTATATTTAAAAGTAAAAATATTGTTGGTTTATGCTCGCCGGATGTGATAACTGGTGGCTGGGCTGGTCAATTGATATTCCCGACTGTCGACTTTTCTCATCTTCAGCATATGTTTCTTTTCACTTGTCGGAGTGAGAGGTTTTTCAAATCTATTTCATACTTTGGATATGGGAAAGGTTACAAATCTTGTTTTGAGAGCCCAGGAGGAATGCATTAAGAATATGTTCAGTCATATTTGTGACAGACTTGTCGACCTCAAGTAAGGATTTATCGAAATGGTCGACGACGATGAAGAAAGAGGTCTAGTTATTATAGAAATTTTGCAGAACCAATCAAAGCTTTACACATAGGTGTGGTTGAGACCCAACTACATGGGTCGTCGTCCATCTAACTCAAAATGTCCTCTTTTGTAAGTTCAGGTGGCCTCTTAATTGGCGAAACCTAACATATGGAAGCTATGCAAATTTGCTATGAAGCACAACATTCGAGCTTGAACTCGACAATGAAAAAGAAGCTCGGTACCTTCATATAAATCCAACATGGATGGAGCTCTATTATTTGTCAGTGTTGTCTTTTCTTCTCTTTGACGTCCATCCTTCTCTAAAGAGCTACCACAATAAAGATTTAGGAAGATGGTGATCTCATCATTAGTTTTAAAAAATATATAACTTTTTATAATATTGTTAATATATGGGCCTATGTCTGTTATGTATTGTAACAATAATTATATGTAACCATATGTAAACCCTAACTCATGTATCAGCATATATATACATGTTCTTGTATCTTCTATCATTATCTCAATATAATACATCATTATCAATTCCAATATGGTATCAGAGCGTTTTAGATCCTAAACCTAAAACTACTCACGCTTCCGCCAAAATTGAGATCACTACTAACAACATAACAACCTCCCTCTCGGTGTTTACCTTGCCACCAATCAAAAAAGCTTGCAAGCTTTCCTCTACTTAACTTAAGCCTCAACCAATTCAGCATCGTCGCAAACTTGATCCCGCCGAATCCCACAAGCCTCGACATCAAGCTTCGTCAATTTTTTTAAGATCCAGTCAATCCCCTAACACCATCCTTGTCAACAACTCCAACAAAATCAACACAACAAGCTTTACTGTACCAATCTCGGTCTTCATCTTGTATCACCATACCATCGATCAATCTTCTCAAGCCTCGTCGTCAGTCAATTTTCGCAGCCATATGCAAGGATCACAATCAAGAGGAGGCTTCGTCGTCGTCCTTCTCGGCACCATTGCAAACTTCGGCTCGATTGCTCCAACTTCTCGCCGTAGGCATGAGGAGACCCCTCAGGAAGATTCTGGTCGGTCTATGCAGACCCTGCTCACCAACGACACCTTTTTCCGGCAAAACTCGAAGCTCTAGATCCAATCTTGCCTTCCCAAAATCTCCTCTCCCAGCGCCGATCTTGCCTCACTGCCAGCACGTGAGGGCCTAGGAGGAGATTTCCAGCCGATCTATGTTGATCCCAATCATCAGAGCCGCGCGTGAAGCTCACACGCCACCACCTACCTCATGCGCCACCGCCTACCTCACGCGCTACCACCTACCTCATGCGTCGACACTGTTCACCCAAAATAAACTTATTATTTATATATTTTTTTGTAGAACCTTCAGCTTGACCTATCACAACAACACTTGCAATTACTGTAAGAAATCAGGTAATTGGATTACCAATTGTCAGCTATGCCGAAAAATATATGGTCCTTACCCACCTCGCCAATCCAGATATGGTTCTTCTACAAACAGAGCTCGCTCTAGTTCCAACATCGTTGATGATGCCTTAAGTGTTAGTGCACCTTGAAATTCATGTACTCATCTCATTCAGGAGATTGTCGTACTTCTCAAAAAAATTGATCCAAACACCGCTAATTCATCTGTCATGTCAGTCAATCCCGGTAAACCTTTAAGCTCAGGTCATTCAGGCATTGATCTCTCCTCAAGTCTCAGGTAAAACTGACCCCTGATATTATGATTTAGCATGCTTCGATCACATGAGCCAGAATTCTTCCTTATTTTCGAATGCTAAGCCTATCTCGAATTCTCCTAATATTCGTAATGTTGATAACTCATCCATATATGCTACTCATTCTGGTCTTGTATCAACACTACATGTGTCGTTACCTAATACTCTACTAGTTCCGAAATTGTCTTTATTCTTGTTTCTATGGGTCAGCTTTGTGATATGGGTCTTGACGTTAAGTTATATGGCTCTTCTTTGTCTGTCACTTTGCAGTATCCGAAGACAGGACAAATCTATGGAAAGAGGCGTAAGATATGTCACATGTTTGAGCTTACATATCTGCAACTACCACCATCTACATCACATCAGTGTGGTGTTGTCGTCTCTGCTGATCGTTGTCACTCTCATCTTATGCATCCTTCTTCTCAACGATTAAGTTATCTACTCAATCGTGGTATTCTTGGGTCAGTTTCACCCACAAAAATCAGTGACTCTACTTCGTGTCAATTCGGTAAACACCATAAACTTCCTTTTTCTGCAAACGAGACACGTTCATCTGTACATTTTAATTTAATTCACTGACTTATGGGGCCCCTCGACTACTCGTTTTATGGGTAATTCTCGTGACTTTGTCATATTTGTTGAAGATTACACTCGTTTTACCTAGATTTACTTAATGCATAACAAATCTTACCTGAATGCCGTTTATTCTAAATTTTATACCATGATTCAAACTCAGTTTTCAAAATTCATCAAAATCTTTCGTACTGATAATGGGATAGAATTTAAGGAATCATTATTTCTTAATCTTCTTGCCTCTCACGACAATGTTATGCAAATATCTTGTCCATGTACTTCTGAACAAAATGGTTGGGTTGAACGCAAACACCGTCATATCCTTGATTCTGTTTGCACCATGGTCATCTTTGCAGCTTGCCCTGAACAGTTTTGGGGTGAAGCTGCCCTCACGGCTATTTACACTATCAATCGGGTTCCCTCTCCTGTCATAGGTAATAAAACCACTTACGAATGTCTTGATGGTCGTCCTCCTAACTATGAACTTATTCGTTTCTTTGGGTGTGCATGATTCATTCAGCTCCAGCCTCACGAATGTACAAAACTTGAGCTTCGTGGGCGTCTCTGCTGCTTCATTAAGTATAGGATCGAACATAAGGGGTGGAGATGTTGGGATCCTATTTCCAAACGTCTTTACATGTCCCGACACGTCACTTTTTGGGAACACAAAATGTTTTCGTCTATGTCTTCCTTTCACGTATCGCCGTCAACTCCCTTCTTTTCAAATCATGATATTGATCTCTTTCCTGATAATCTTGAGGGATCCTCTTTTGCGCTAAACCCTACAGGTACTCCGACACCTCCTGTCTCGGCTCCTCCCACATATCCAGTGCCGCCTGAAGGTCAGGTGCTCCCCCCTCCCCCCGTCCTCAACGCCAAACATGACCACCTCTCACCTTCAAGACTATCAGGTAACACTATCCAATCTCTCTCTCGACTCATGTCCACTACCTTGTCCGTCTATGAACCTCGTACATATCGCGAGACATGCACTAATCATTTGTGGCAGAAAGCAATGACTGAAGAATTCCGGGCTCTTGAGATCACTCGTTCCATTACCCAGCAATAAATCTGTAGTAAGTTACAAGTGAGTATACAAGGTGAAGACGAAGGCTGATGGGACCATCTAGAGGTAATATGGGATATATTATGAGGAAACTTTTGCACTGGTTGCTTGCCTCACATCAGTTTGCAGTTTACTTGCATTTGCAGTTGGACAAAAGTGGAATCTTTTTCAGATGGACGTCAAGAATGTTTTTCTTAACGAAGATCTCACAGAAGAAGTCTACATGCAATCTCCTCCCGGGTATGAGCATTCGCCAAACACAATGTGTCGCTTGAATAAGGCTCTATATGGACCCAAGCAAGCTCCGAGGGCATGGTTCTCAAAATTCAATGGGAAGATGTCTGATCTTGGCTTCACCTCCAGTCCGTATGACAGCGCCTTATTCTTCAGAAAGACTTCTCGTAGCCACATTTTGCTTCTACTTTATGTGGATGATATTATTATCATCGGAGACGATGACTCCGATATCTCTGACCTGAATAACTAGCTCAGCAAGAATTTTGAGATGAAGGACCTTGTCGAGCTCGCATATTTCCTCGGCACCTTCAGGTTATCACTTATCACGTGCTAAGTATGCAAATGACCTTATTTCTTGAGCAGGTTTATCAGACAGCAAAATTGCCCCCACTCCCATCTAGGCAAACGAGAAACTTACACCTTCCGATGGCAAACCTCTTCAGCATGCTACAATATATCGAGCTCATAGGAAATCTTGTCTATCTCACTGTCACCCGTCCAGACATTGCCTATGCAGTTCACATTGTCAGCCAGTTCATAAGCGCACCGTTAACCACACACTATGAGACCGTCCTCTGAGTACTTCGCTACGCGCGAGGCACCCTATCTAACAGTCTCCACTTCTCGTGTGATACACCCATGGTGTTGCAGGCCTTTTCAGATGCAGACTGAGCTGGTGATCCTGCTGATCGATGCTCTACGACGAGATATTGCTTATTTCTTGGTAACTCTTTCATCTCTTGGAGGAGTACGAAGCAAAAGACGGTTACCCGTTCCAGCACCAAGACTGAATATTGTGCTCTTGCATACACTACCTTTGTGCTCCTCTAGCTTCAGTGGCTACTTCATGACATGGGCATTGCTCATAGCTCTGCCACTTCCTTCCACTGCGACAACCGAAGTGTTATTCAGATTGCTCACAATGACGTCTTTCATGAACACACCAAGCACATTGAGAATGATTGCCACTTCGTCAGACATCATCTCACCCAAGGCACTATCACTCTCCACGGCGTCTCCTCAGACAACCAGACTGCTGACATCTTCACTAAACCTCTGCTTCCGGGACAGTTCACTGCATTACTTTCCAAACTCAATCTGAATCTTCTACCTTGAGTTTGATGGAACGTGTTAATATATGGGCCTAGACCGTTATGTATTGTAACCCTAATCATATGTAACCCCGTGTAAACCCTTGCTCATGTATCAACCTATATATATTGTATCTTCTATCATTATCTCAATACAATACATCGTTATCACTTCTAATAAATATAAAAGTAATTTCTACTTTTCACATAAATTTTACCGCTTTTAATGATATGTAATTATCTAAAAATAATAATGTTATGGGTATCATCTATTTATTTTAGTTAGATGTGTAAATGGAGAAAATGTTTAATCATGTAAAGAAGCACTCCAGTAAAAATCACATCTTAGATGTATACATAAAAATCATTACCAGTCGTAAGATGGTGATCATCAATAGTTTTCCTTATTTCATTAATAAGTTGATGAAATAAAAGGCAGAAAGGTATATGGGTAAATTTAATCAATTTTAAAAATAAAACCATATTCACATTGTCTCCCATTTAATAAAATTAGCACCCCTAGTTTACAAAACTCTAATCCTATTCACATCCGGATCTACTTCATCACGTCGAGCTCCTCTCTGAGATATGCTTCGTTGCCATCGCATAAGGCTTTATCGTCTTCTTCGACTCTGTCTGTCAATGTGAATGACCCTACGTTCCTACTGTGCCGCCAGAGACCTACACCACCATTGACACACTCTTCTCCTCTGACAATTGTGGCCGAGAACACACCTATTTCTAATGCGAGCTCCGACGAAAGATGTGCCTCTTTTGAATTCATATTCGTCGGAGGTGGGTTATACGACTCTACTTCGTTGTCTAATGGTACAGTTGTCTTCATCGTCATGTCCATGGCCAATATTACCTTGGCTGGTGTTTTCGTCTGCTATTGAAGGTAGGTTAGAAAAGTGGGTATTGTTTAGATCAGATCCCTAAATATATGTGTTTGGAGGTGGATTTATATATGCGTGTGTTTTTCGGGGTTTTTTTGTTGAAAAATAACACATTGAACTTAAAAATTGTATCATTTTCTTTTTGTAATTAGGGAAACTGATTATTTTCGCATTGATTTCATGACAATTGGGTTTCATGAGTTTCATCGTTTTCATGGTATCGATTTTGTGGATGAATTGGAGGTTTCATAGGTTTGTATGATACTTTTTTTTTCTTCTTATATTATTTTCATGTTTTAATTTTTGGAGTTTAAAGGAAACTAGTTTTTTAGTAAATGAAATTGAACATACAGTTGGGAAACGAGAGAGATTTAATGAAAATCATCCATTAAACAAAACATCTCACTCTTATTCATCATGGATTATTTAAAGAACACACTCTTAGAGAAAGTTTCAAAATTGTCCTAATACGATGTTCATGTTAATCTTGTGTGGTTGAGAAGTGTATTGTACTACATAAAAACTAAAATTAAATGAATGAAACGTGTTTATACGAAATATATACTATCTAAAAAAAATAAAACGTAAACCTTTTATGAAATGATTTATTGATAAAAATGAAATCCCTAAAAATTCTTTAAATCATGTAATTCTAAAAAATTGTGTAAATCCTATAAATAAAATCATGAAATCGAAAAATAAAATAGTAAAAATATTTGTGTACATTTTGTATTTGTAAATTTAAAATCAAGAAATCGTAAAACATGAAATAGTAGATAAATTAAATATTATGATTAAAAGTTGGGAATACTTTACTGATTTAATGATTTGAAAATATGATTACACTTTTGTTAAAAGAAAAATAAATAACAAGATATAAATATTACATTTCTGTCCTTGATGCGTTAAAACCTTTTTATATCATAAATTTTTTCATGAAGGTCACAATTTGATTTTATTTTCTCACGTAAAGGAGTTCTTTTTATTAGCTTATTAGAAGTGTACTTATGTATATTTTGCTGTCATTTTTCCATTTTAAAATTGAATTATTTTCAATTTTTTCCTCTTTAATAGTTTGCCTTACCTTGGGACCTGTCTTAGAGTGGACTGTACCCTAAATTTAGGGTTTCCTTTGGTCTCGACTCTAGTGTCGAGGTACACTTAATTGGTGAGCTACGCGACCGATTCGGTCTGCGTTTGGGAGGGAGACGCTCATATTCGCTCCGACGAGGCTGGGGCGAGGTAAGTTCTGACCTGAGACGTCTGGTTCGGGAGGTGCAGGCACGAGGCAGAACGAAAGTCTGGGAGGAGGTCACGACGGCGAGTTGCGGAGGTCAGTGTCGACTTTCGGGCTGCAGGTCGGTCCGACGAGGATGGGGTAAGGAGCAGCAAGCTCGAGGGTTGCAGGGTTGGGGCTTCGGGAGTGGTGATTCGTTGAACCTGTGAGGAGGCCGAGAGGTCGGGGTTTGTGGAAGATGGAGGGGACGGGAAAGGAGAAGGGGTCGGGGAAGGAGAAGGAGACGGGGTCAGGGAATGAGATGGGGTCGGGGAAGGAGATAGGGTTGGGTACGAGGAGGGGGCCGGGGTCGGAGATGGGATTCGAGTGGGGACGGGTTGAGACCAAGGAACCGTTGAATCAGGAGAACTTGGACTGGGAAGCAAGACGGGGTTCACAGCCGAACCTTGCTTTATGTGGTTTTGGTTGGTTGGTAGATCGGTACTGGGAGGGAACCAAAGTTATCTGGCGTCGGTGGGTAGATTCATGCAAGCATACCGAACTAGGGGGCTTGACTTTCTTAAAGCTTCAATATTTCACCTGGGTGTCTTATTGGGATCGGTACTAGGAGGAAACGGGGGGTCTCTAGTGTCGATAGGCTGATCCTGTTAAGCTCAATGAGCTGGGAGGTTAAGCTCAATGAGCTGGGAGGACTTGAATTTTTAAAGATTCGCGATGCTCATATAGATCGCAGAGTTGATCGAGGAAGCTGGTTTAAGGCGATCTGCAACAAGATCACGGGGTTTCTCCATTCGTATGAGGTGGAGGCCGTGGCTCTGCATGATGCTAACTGGTTCGAGTCGATTGGTCTCCGGGGTTATCATGGATGCCTGTTTAAAGCATTCTGCAGCGAGATCACGGAGTTTTTCCATTCGTATGAGGTGGAGGTCGTGGCTCTACATGATGCTAAACGGGCCGAGCTGAACAACTTTAGAGGAATCATTAGCGAACGGTGTTGCATACTATCCACTATCGGAACATGTGTTCTTTATTTTGCTCGTAATCAAATGGCTCACGAATTTGCCAAATTTGTTTTAACTAACAGTAGCTGTGATTATGGTGAGGGTATGTCCCACCATCTCTAGTTTCAGCTGTCCGACTTGATGTCGGGTTAGTTGCTATTTAATTAACAAAATTTGTTTTTACCTTAAAAAAAATGGTTTGCCTTACCTTCCTATCTATAATTCGAAATAATATTCTTTCAAAAAAATTGAAATGATATGCTATTTTAGTATCAATCATAGTCTTCACTAAAGATATATTTTCATTATTTTTTATTTTGTGAGAGGTAAATATTTAATTTTATATGTCATTATAATAATGATTTTTAGGATTACAAGACTGTCATTAAATTTAATCAAGTTTATGCTTATGAAATAAATATGTCAATTCGAATCTCAATAATAATAGGCAAAAGTTGAAAAATAATTTAAAATGACGTAAATATTTTACTATTATCATAATTTGATGTCATCACATGCTTCATACTCAATTTACCTGTACAATTTTTTTGACGGATTACCTGTACTTTTCTTTCACTCTAGATTTGTTTTGGAGTTATGTTTTATGTTTCCTGGTAACTTTGTTTTCATCATGTGATTGTTACTCAATTTACCTTGGACTTTTCTGTAATTTAATTTTTATTCCAAACAAATTACGTCGGCTTATAAGATTATTATGCGATTCAAGAACAATATCTATTTTTTATTTAAATAAAATATACACGGTTGTTGTTAAATAAGGAAAAAAAAATATTATTACAGGCTTTCAAATCAAACATATATATTTGAAAAATAATAACTCAAAAACCTGAAAAACGATTTCCATTATTGTGGAGATTATTACTCCCAGGTACTCGTAAACCAGAAGCATGAATAAAACTCATCATTAAACATTGTGGAAAAAGCCATCTAACTCGCCTTAATCAGAGGCCCGATCAATTTTTTTTTCCATCAATATCAAAATTATGTACAGCTTTAATAATCACCAATCATAAAAATTGCGATTTTGTATAATCTCGTTTTAAAAATAAAATATACCCATTAATTAATGCAGCAATGATTAAGGGCTGTTTGGGTGAATACAGAGAATTAGGAGGGGTAATGTGGGCATAGAAATTAATAACGTAAATTAGTGGGAAGCACCCACACAGTCACAGTACTTTTTATTTATTTATTTATTTAGTTTTCATTTTTGCACCATTAATGGAGTGAAGATGAAAGAAACACAAAACCTTCCATTTCTGGCGCCATTTGGTTCCTCTCCCTTTGTTCAAACAGCTTCCTCTGAGCCTCCCTTTGTCCACAACATGGAGGAGAAGGAAAGCACCGTCTCCGCCTCCCCCGACTCCGCCTCCGACTCGCCGCCTCCGCTCAGCGCCGCCGTGGGAGGCGGCGGCGGGGTGGTCGTTCCCCTGCAATTCCCGGCGCCGGAGGGCGATCCGTCGGGGAAGAAGAAGAGGGGGAGGCCGAGGAAGTACGACGCAGATGGGAACTTGAGCGCAGCTTACAAAGCGGCGGTGGCGAAGAAGACGGCGGCTCTGTCGCCGCCGGGCTTCTCTCTGTCGCCGTCCTCGCCGCCGCCGTCGGAGTACTCCTCCAAGAGAGGGAGGGGAAAGCCCTCCGGCTCCGGCTCCGGCAACTGGCAGATTCTGGCTTCTCTGGGTATGTTTGGTTGCTGGGAAAAAATGCCATTTTTACTCTTTTCTCTTTCTTTTCATGTTTGCAAGTTTTGATTTGTGTTAGCTGGAAGGTCAAAGTTTCAAACTTTCAAGTCCTTGTGGAGTTTATTTTGTTGATCTGGTGTGGGTTTGTGATTTTCATTTCAAATTGATGGGAAAAAATGGCAGGAAATCATTTGTAGTTTAACTTGTCTGATGGGGTTTCTCTTTTTTATTTTTATTTTTCCTTTTGCCATTGTTTCATATTATGAGAAGTAATAGTTGGTAAATGGCCACAAGAGAGAGCTTGACCTACTGGTCAAAAGGAGCACTAATTTTTTAGAGTGTTCAATCTCTAGTGTGGTCACTTGCTTGAGAGTAGGTGGGTGGTTTGATTTTGTGTTTGAGAATGGAGAGGGTTACTCCTCATGTAGATCATGACTTTACTGTTTTTTTTGAGTAATTGTTGCCAAACAAAAAGTGAATAAATTTTGGTGTTTTAGTATAATATCTGCTTGAGATAAGCCAGTGAAGGAACTACAGGAATTTGTCTGAAAATTGAAAAAAAAAATCTATTTTCTTTAAACTTCGGTACTTTACATTCTAGATTTTGATCTGTTGTAGGTGAATTGTTTGCAAACACAGCTGGTGGGGACTTCATGCCACACATGGTGACTGTTAATACTGGGGAGGTAATGTGCATAGATCTGGTCATTGCATGATTCACTATAATTTGTTTTTTCTTAACTAGAATGAATTTGTAAGTACAACTAAACTTTTTTCTTCTCTCCATTACTTGCAGGATGTTGCAGGAAAAATCCTTTCATTTGCTGAAAAGGGTCCACGAGGAGTTTGTGTTCTCTCTGCCAATGGGACCGTTTCTAACGTAACAATTCGCCAACCTGGTTCTTCGGGAGGGATACTTACTTATGAGGCATGATTTCTCACTCTTCCTTCAAAATGTCACTCCCTTTCCATAATTTTTAGGGGTATTACTTTTTCTTGATGAAGCTGCTGCAAGCTTATGAGTTCTCTCTGCCAGCTTGGCCATTTCTATTTTTATAATTAATACAAGATTATTTGTAGTTCTTGTATTTTTTTCACTACCCATATTAAGGTTCAGCAATTTTAGATGATTTCCAAATCATTTCTGTCTGACATGAATTTATACTAAATTATTAATGTGTATAGATATATAGGGTAATGCTACAGATATAACAGATTATGACGTTCCCTCACAGTTATTTATAAGTATACTTGAATTGCATGTTTGTTTCTATTTAAGAGGCTAATATAAACGGAAAAAGAAGAGTTTTGAGCTTGTAATGAGAGCTCTCAAGGTATATTTGGTCTTACAATAAGGCGTGAAATGGCATTTACAAGATGATTATGTGGCAAACTAATTTCTTCAAGATCTATTATCTCTTGTAGTCACATGTTTCAGAGCATTGGACTTATTCCTATTCAATGTTTGTTTTTATTAAGTGCCCGTGCTATTACTTCAGAGACTAAATTTAGAAATCTGCTGGATAATCTTTGAGGATGTGTCCAAAACAGGGAAGAAATTAGTTTCAGTTCCAAATTCCAATACACTCATTATCTTTTATTCTACTATTTATTATTATATGGTAGCTGAGAAATATGCTTTGTCTTGATTACTTCTCATGCACCCATGGGCTAGTTTTATCACACATCAAACTTTTAAAAATTAATGTTTCAACTTGCAAATCCTAAAGTCTCTTTGGATTGGAGAATTACTTCGATGTCATCTAGTGACCACTTATTTTAAGAATCTAAGTTTCTTTGGATTGGAAAAATGTTAAATGGTAGCTAAGAAATTTGAAGTCTCTTTGGATCAGACTACTTGGAGATTAATCCGGAATTGTGCCTGCTAAACTTTAGGCTATGCTATAGTAGATGATAAAAATTAAAATGAACTTACTTTTAAGTGAACTTTTCATTCCCATGCCTCTGTGATGCTCTGTGAAGTGTCAAGAAACATTCCCATTTATTAGCTTAGTCCTGAGAAACTATGGAAGCAACAAGCAATACTCTGTTGTGTTTTCCAACATGTTTCCTGGTTTCTACTTTCTGCCATTTCAGCATGTTGATATGATATATGCTGTAATATTCATATACAACTTCTTAATAGCTACATGTTGATTTCTGTTATTGTAATTTTTATTCTTGCAGGGTCGCTTTGAGATATTGTCTTTATCCGGGTCATTCACTGTCTCAGATATCGGTGGTACAAGAACCAGTAGAACCGGTGGATTGAGTGTCTCGTTGGCTGGTCCTGATGGCCGTGTTGTCGGTGGAGGAATTGCTGGTGTATTAACAGCTGCCAGTCCTATCCAAGTAAATTACTTTATTATTGTGTTTGTTCAGTCCATATATTTTCTCGGTATCATAGATTAGTACACTGCTAAATATTCATATACTTTAGGTTTTTTCCATTTATATCTGAATTGGCACTTATCCATTTTTTTGGGTAACTTTTCCCAGATTGTGGTAGGAAGCTTCGTGCCAAATGGGTACAAGGTACACAAAAGAAAGTACCAACGTAGTGAAAATGCAATGGGTTCGATGAGATCAAGCGCTCCAGATACAGTGACAGCTGCAAGACCGATCTCACAAGCAGAGCCTCGTCATGTTCAAGTTCAACCCATTCTGGCGCCTTTTCAAATACAGGAACAAAATCACGGTGGATCGGAGCACACCAGCGACAAGCAAATGCCATTCACCACGTCGTATCCAAATGCCACTTGGAACGGTTCGGATCAGAGGCCAACGCCGTCTCCTGACATCAACATCTCTGTACCCTTCGAGTAGATTTTTAAGGTGACAACAAAGTCCTTGTATATCAATTTGTATGGTTAGTGTAATTTTCTTTGTTATTTGATGGTTGTGTGATTTTGGTTTCAGGGTCTAGTAGGAAGCTGACATGGATCGTGATTGAAGAAACTAATGTGATTTGGGTTTAACAGTTTCAGTTAGTTTATTTAGAGTAATGATTGACAATCTTATACAGTGTGTGAACTGTAGCCTCATTGTGGCCGTGTTATTGTAGATTTGACTGAACCAGAACGTTGCTATCTACAACATTTCCAGAATTTTATTGTGTTTTTCATTCTCATGTCGTGTCTGTTTGGACACCTTCAAATATTTACGTTGGGTCGTGCGGGATATACCTGTTCAATAACCTTTGTTATTTGGGTCTTGCAACTTTATATTTGTCATTTTAGATATCGTATATTTATTATTGGTTGTAAGGGATGATGACTGTAACTAATTATACAAAATTGACATTTTGATACTCTAATTAATTGTGTCTTTTATAGTATTCAAACTATTATTCTGAAACAACCTATCTTTAAAATACTTACACTACCTATGGTTTAAGAAACTATAATTGAACAGGTTCAATTTTGAAATCAAGAAATTGTTTTATCATTTTTCTTGTGGGGTTGATGCTCGCCTCTGACCACTCCGACACTCGCCTCCGGCCCTAGCTCACCTGCGATGACTACAAATTGGAGCGACAACGATGAATCCAGAACATGAGCTTGCTGAAAAAATGGAAGATGTGAGAAACGAGCTCACCTCTTCCATTTTTCCAGTGAGCCCATGCTCCGGATTAGTTGTCGTCGCTCCGATTTGTCGTCATCGTTGGTGAGCCAGGGCCGGAGGCGAATGTCGGAGGGTTCAGAGGCGAGCATCGGACCCACAAAAAAGAAGATAAAACATTTTTTAAACCAAATTGAACTTATTCAATTCTAGTAGTTTAGGGATATGTTGTCTCAAAAATGATAGTTAAAGTACTAATAAAAATAGACAAAATTAATTAAGGTATCAAACTCTCAATTTTGTATAGTTGGGTGCTGTCATATCCATTATATCAGCACTTCTTCAATTGAAAAGGATATTAGTTATTTCATACTTCTAAAGTCTCACTCTTTTTAAAAATACCTTAATAAATTAAAATATCAAAGCAGGAAAGAATATTTCTTAATTAGAGAAATAATAAAGATTTCATTATAAGTATTTGGCCTGTAATTTTAAATTTCATTATAAGTAAAATTACAGACCAACGATTATATATGATCACTACAAATAACTTACTAGTACGGGTGTTTCACGGTAGGGCTCTCACAAACCGAGACACAATGGGATCAGTATGAAACAATTTTAGTGTTTCTTGTCTTTGTCCTGCTCTTTGTTCTTGTCAGAATTTCTGCTCATAATATTATCTTTTTTTTTTCTTACATATTCTGCTTTGAAAATATATAATTAAATAAAATGATAAAAATACTTTATTACATTTAATAAAAAAATTTTAATATATATTTTGTTGTTTGAAGGTGAAACGAATTTTATTAATTAAATAGTAACTAACTCGGCATCAAGCCGGACAGCTTTCGAAGAAGGTCATAGAAACGATCACGACCAAGCCCCTTGGTGAATATATCTGTGAGCTGATGTTTACTAGGAACTGGTTGGGGTTGCAACGTGCATGCCTAAAAATGTTGTCGGACGAAATGACAATAAATCTCGATATGCTTGGTGCGTTCATGGAAAACTGGATTAGCTGTGATATGTATGGCAACTTGATTGTCGCAGAACAACGAGATCGTTTTGGCTTGAGGGGCGTGTAGGTCCTGAAGAAGAGTTTGAAGCCAAACAATCTCACGACTCGTGGCGGCCATCGCACGGTATTTAGCCTCGGCCGATGAGCAAGAGACTACTCTCTGCTTCTTAGACCGCCAAGATATCGGGGAGGCTCCGAGAAAGAGAATGAATCCTGTAGTAAACCGTCGAGTGTCAGGACATCCAGCCCAATCTGCATCACAGTAGGCTTGGAGTGTAAGAGGGCCGATGCCGGGAGTAGTATTCCTTGTCCGGGACTACTTTTGACGAATCGGAGCACATGATGGGCTGCCACTAGGTGGGCCTCACGTGGCAAGTGCATGAACTGGCTGAGTATGTGGACTGCGTAGATGATATCCGGGCGAGTGATAGTGAGATACAATAGTCTCCCAACGAGCCTACGGTATTGTCTAAGATCAGGACAAGGTGATCCTTCCTTGGTCGAGAGTCGGTGCTGCGGAGGAAGTGTGAATTGCGACGGTTTACACCCTGTTAGTCTACAATCTGTGAGAATGTCGAGGGCATACTTCCTCTGAGTGAGAACGATGCCAGTTGGTGAACGTGAGACCTCGAGGCCGAGGAAATACTTTAGAGTGCTAAAATCCTTAATTCAAAACTGTACATCCAAATGATCCTTAATCTGTTTTATGCAAACCGGATCTGATCCAGTGATGATGACATCATCGACATAAATAAGTATTGCAACGAACGAACCTTTGGATGTAAGGGTGAAAAACGAATGATCTGCATCAGATGATTTGTACCCAAGCGACTTGATTGATTATGTGAACTTATGGTACCAAAATTTGGATGCCTGGTGTACGCCATATAGAGACTTGTGCAGGCGGCAGACGCGGGACTCCCCCTGTTTTGAGAATCCATGAGGTATCTTCATGTAGACCTCCTCATGTAAGTCACCGTGTAAGAACGCGTTGTTGACGTCGAGTTGATGGAGATGCCAATTTCTGACAGCTACAACAACTAATAAACAACGAACGGTGACCATTTTAGCAGCTGGGGCGAATGTATCAGTGAAGTCGATGCCCTCAATCTGTGTGTAACCATTGGCTACTAATTTGCCTTGAATCGCTCAACGGATCCATCAGTGAGGTACTTGATCATATATACCCACTTTGAGTCAATGGCTCGTTTCCCAGGGGTAGAGTCGTTAAGCTCCAGGTCTTGTTCGCCTCTAGTGCTGTAATTTCTTTCTCCATGGCATCTCTCCAATGGGCGTGCTTTACGGCCTGATAAAATGTGCGAGGCTCATCCATGGAGGAGATGGGTGATAAGAATATATGGTGAGCTGAAGAAATATTTTTATAAGAAATTGTATTAGTATGAGGATATACCGTCGAGTTTGCTGAGGGCCAGGTAGTTTGCGAAACAGAGGTAGGTGCTGAGATTGATGGCAGCAAGGTATAGTCGTATCCGCTAAGTCGCTTGGACAATGTTCGAGCATGCTTGCCAGAGGTGGGTATTGGTGGCTATGGTTCATGGGTGACAGTGTCATCTTCTGCCACGTCGAGGCTCCTAAGTTCTAGAGGAGTCTCCCCAAAGTTATGAGAGGGAGGTCCTATGGGTGCTTCAACTAAGAAAATTGGATTTGGAATTTTCTCATCTAAATCTCCATTCTCCCTTCGTGAATCTGCATGCGGAATCATGCGCTTTTTTTTGGGAACACATTTTCCCAAAATTGTACATCACGGGAGACCACAACAACGGACGACTTCAGGTCAAAAACTCGATAACCCTTTTGCCCTTGTGGATATCCCAAATTTATCCCCGGAAGAGATCGCGAGGCAAACTTATCTCGTGTCTGTTGATGAACATAACACAAACATCCGAAGCTTCGGAGGTGATCGTAGGTGGGATGTTTTCCAAGGAACATCTCGAATGACGTTTTGTTGCCTATGACTGTGAGC
This sequence comes from Geranium brycei, assembly GCA_036897365.1. Taxonomy (NCBI): domain Eukaryota; kingdom Viridiplantae; phylum Streptophyta; class Magnoliopsida; order Geraniales; family Geraniaceae; genus Geranium; species Geranium brycei. The sequence goes on from JAYMTP010002295.1 coordinate 16,787, forward strand.
GACATGCGTTTGATGAGGTAGGCTGCAATGAGAACGCACTCGCCCTAAAATTTTGTTGAAAGCTTCGATTGGAAACGAAGAGCCCTTGCGACCTCTAGCAGGTGTCGGTGTTTCCTTTCTACTACTCCGTTTTGCCGCAGTGTCCCTACGTAGCTAGTTTGTAGCTCCATTCTAGTAGAGTTGTAGTGTGCTAGTAACTCGTGGTGTTGAAACTCACGCCCTCCATCTATGCGTAGCATCAGACTTGTGTATCGAATTGACTACGAATCCAGATAAAGAAGCTGAGAAGGATCGCCTTTGTCTTTGACTTTTGTTTCATCAAGAATACCCATATGACCCTGCTGTAATCATCCACAACTGATAAAAAATAATAGCAACCCGATAACGAAGGTGTATGATAAGGACCCATACGTCACAATGTATCAGTTCAAATATGGGTGTAGTTTTATTAATTCAGATTAGAAATACTGAGCGAGTGTGTTTCTCCCTAGAACATGCGTCACAAACCGAGAATTCGAGTTTATTTCCTAGAAAAGATAAATTTGGAACCAATGATAGCCGACATGTGCCCAGTCGTCGATGCCATAGTTATGCGTCATCACTCACCCGTGCCATCAATACCTTGCCGACCACCGTTGTCTCCAAATGATAGAGACTATTTCACATCCTACCCATGCCAATCAGCGTCCTCGACTGTAACTCTTGTTTCGCACAACAATTCGAATAAAATATCAGCGCACAGTTCATGTCTCTAGTAATTTGACTAACAGACAATAGGTTGAATCAAAATTGAGGCACGACTAAAATTTTTTCTAGCTTCAAATCTCTCGCAAATGTTACTCCCCCCATGGCCGTGACGGGGGCACATTCTCCATTTGGCATCTCGACTGGCGATAAGTTTGATGCAGACAAAGTATTATATAAATAGTTTTTATCACATGTGATATGGTTTGTAGCTCCAGAGTGGATTACCCATGGAGAATAAATATTGCCAGAAAATTCAGTGGTACCGGCAAAACTGGTTAAATTATTGTTGGATTTTGAGAGAATCCCCATTAGATGGCTTCTTTGGGCTGGTGTAAGTTCTGCAGCAAAGTGATCCATAGATGAATTTGGGCCTGAAGCCTAACTGCCTTGTGACTTCCAGTGGCCCAATTAGCTTGATGGGCTGGAGATTTCAAGTTGGGTTGGTCATGCCCAACTCCTGAGATTTATTGCATAGGTTCCCGATTAGGGATTGAACCATCGCCTGAGTATGTACCTGAGCATGCGGCGGCGACTGTTCGGCCTCCTCTCCGCCCACCTCGCGGCCCGCCACCGCTTATGCCTCCTGATTTCGACCAGCCAGGTGGATACCCGTTGAGGGCGTAGCAAGTATCGATCCCGTGGCCGGTTTTGCCACAGTAGTCGCATCGTCGGGGCAAGCCATGCCCATCCTCGCCGGTGAAGGGTTTCTGTCGGTCTTGTCCGGCCGTGGCCATCGTCTCCACGCAATGATTTCGTTTGAGCCTGGCGCCACGTTGTAGTTCGTCCTGTGCAACGACCGCATAGGCACGTTTGATTCCAAGTATCGGGTCTATGCTTAGGATTTGAAAACGGACGGTGCCAAAATCCTTATCGAGCCCCATCAAGAAATCACAAACGCGCTCCTCTTCTCGCATCGCTCGACTTCTGCCATTGATATCACAGGTACACTTACAGCAAAAACACATCAGTAATGGCCTCAGCCCTTGCAATTCTGACCATGCCTTTTTCAACTTCCCATAGTACACCGAGACCGCCTGTCGTTCCTACTGGAGAAAGGCTATGGTGCGTCGGAGTGTATATATCCTCGGCACCACTCCCTATATGAAACGCTGCTCCAGGTCAACCCAAACTTATCGGGCCGTGGTGGCATGAACGGCTCCGTCCTTCAATTCCCTACATATCGAGTTTACCAGCCATGATTTGACCATGGCGTTGCACTACAACTAACTCTGATGGTTCGGGTTGTCGGTCACCGGTTCAGGTAAGGTTCCGTCAACGAACCCATACTTTTGCTTGCATATGAGTGCATTCTTCACGTGGTGCTTCCATGTATAATAATTATCACCTGAATCGTCTAAAAATTCGGACCCGAAGGACAATCCCTTGTGGTCTGATGGGTGTAGGAGGTAGGGATTCGGTGGTGCTATATTAATCACCGCTGCAGTGGCCTCTGTCCCGATTTTCTCTTCAACGAGCTCTCTCATTCTAGGTTAATTTGAGGTAGATCGGCTCTGATACATGTAGAAAACCTATTTGGTTTTGCTTGATTTTATTCATAAGTGTGTATCACATATATACAAGATTCACATAGTCATTATAAGGCAACATATATTTGCACTAACTGTATAATATTTTCTACTCAATGTAGAACATATGTACAAGGAAAGACGTGTAATGGTGTGATATGCAAGAAATTAGGATCCCTAATTTCTTGCATCTCTACACCTAACTATACCACTTTTTCACTTTAATATCCTAAATATTTTTTTTCTTTTTTAGTTACCTAGCTATCATTTTTGGACACTTTACCCCTAAAATATCAAAAATACCTAAAATACCACTGTAATTGAACCAGTTCAATTGCAATCGTCTCTGGTTCAGTCCGGTCTAACGAAAGGATCAAACCAGAAAAGAAATTGACATGTTTGTCCTCAATTAAATAACACATCTACCTTATGATTCAAAGGGTAAAGATGTCTTTTCAAATAAATAAATAAAATTACATAAAATTACTATTATCCTTTCTTCAACCTCTTGCTCCTCCACCTCAAGCACGACACCTCCACCTCCACCTCCCTCTACCTATTCGTCGGCCGGCCTGTCCAAGGCAGCGAGCACGTCAGAAATTTTCCTCTGTTTGTCCAGTACGTCCAATGCCTCAAGTTCTTCTCCTCCGTTCCGGCGAGGACATCAGAAATTTTCGGTTTCATTTTTAGGGTTTGTTGGTCTGTGTTGTTTGGGATTCAATTTTAGGGTCTCCCTATAAGGACCAAATCCATCACCGGATTTGGTTCCGACATCTAAATCGCTGCCTTTCGGCGCCATAGTTTGTCGAGGAGTTCTCAATTTCGTTGGTCCAGGGAGAGGTCGGACCTGTGTAAATTGTGCAGAGCTCGTTTGGTGGAGGCTAGGTTGTTGTGGTGGTGGTTTGGGTGAGAAGGTTGTGGTGTGCACACAGGAGAGGCAGTTGCCAAATTTGTGGTCGGAGCCGATGCCGGACGTAACACGGAGAGCGAAGGGTGGAGAATAATTGGTTTTTCTTTTTTAAATTTTTTTTTAAATTTTTGTTAATAATTTTCAATCATTATATTATTTAGTAATGATTATAATATTAATCAATAATCATGAATATAATAATTATTTGGTTTTTAATTATAATTTGATGCTATTTTATTATTTAATGTTACTTAATTAATTAAGGTTTTAAATTTATATATATATATATATA